>CAUYQV010166923.1:0-36145 GCA_963574575.1 Galagoides demidoff
GCGGGCGCCTGTGGTCCCAGCTACTTGGGAGGTGGAGGCAGGAGACTCGCTTGAGCCCAGGAGTTGGAGGTTGCTATGAGCTGTGATGCCCTGGCACTCTACCCAGGGGGATAGCTTGAGGCTCCGTCTCAAAAAAAAAAACAAAAAACAAAAAACAAATATGTGTCTGATTTCATATTTCCTCCAGACTTCTTATTCTTTTTGTTTTGAGAGAGTCTCATTTGTCGCACTTGGTAGAGTGCCATGGCTTCACAGCTCACAGCAACCTCAAACTCTTGGACTCTAGCGATTCTCTTGTCTCAGCCTCGCAAGTAGCTGAGATGACAGGCGCCTGCCACAGCGCCCAGCTGATCTCGAACCCAGGAGCTCAGGCAATCCACCCGCCTCGGCCTCCCAGCGTGTTAGGATTACAGGCGTGAGTCGCCGCGCCCGGCCTTCCCCGAGACTTGTACGTATATTTCCCCTAGAAAAGAATCTATTTATCTAATTTTGAAAATACACTTCTTGAAAACGTCACTGCGGGCGGGGCGGGCCGGAGGGGCGGGGCGGGCCGGAGGGGTGGGGCGGGCTGGAAGGGCTAGGTGGATAGGAGGGGCGTGGGCAGCCCTTTGGAGCCTTGTCTGTGTGGAAAGGAGAAGCATCTAAGAGAGGGATCAGCCTCACAGAGCTAAGAGGGGCTCCCTGTGAGTACAGTGAATGAAAACAAGGCCAGACCAATGTGCAAAGCCGGGCTCACTCTAAAATTCCACCCATTTCCAGGAAGAGACAAACAGAACCATCTGCAAAAAGGTAGAGCCCTGAGGTCTGCCAAGTTGGGGGATCTAGTAAGCAGGAGCAATTCAGCCCTATCAGCAGGACACACGACACAAGAACAGAGGGTTTGTGTGCCTACACTGAGGCATTCCCCATAATGTCTTCTTGGATCAACTTTCTCAAAGACTGTGTTGAGAACAACGTCGCAAACACCCCTGAACACACCATCCAGCCTTAGCCCTCACTTGGCTACCACCCACTCCCCTCTTGCTTCTCCCCAGGCACCTGGGCATGTGACACCAAGCAACTTGAGTCTTTCTTTAAGGGAACACATCCCGATAGCTTATGTTCTGTTCTCATCTGTTCCTTTTTTAAAAAATGCTGGTTGTGACCCATCTATGATGGTTAATTCAATGTGTCAATTTGACTGGGCCACAAGATGCTCAGATAGCATTATTCCTGGGTACATGGATGAGGGCGTTTCTGGAAGGAACTAGTTAGCACTTGGGCTGGTGGGCTGAGAGAAAGTCTCACTCCCTAGGGCAGGTGGGCATCACCCAATCTTTTAAGGGCCTGATTGGAACAAAAAGGCAGAGAAAGTTTAAATCATACTCTGCCTAACTGTTGAGCTGGGACATGGGTCACCTCCTGCCCTCACACTCTAGTATTCAGGCCTTCAAACCTGACCTGGGTCTACAGCATCAGCTCCCTGGCTCTCAGCCTTGGCACTGCACCTCCGGCTTTGCCCTCTCTTCAGCTTACAGATGGTACATCATGGAACCTCTCAGCCTCATAATCATGTGAGCCAATACCATATAATAAATCTCTTAATAAGACAGATAGACAAATAGATGACAGATAGACAGATCGTAAGATGAAAAGATCCTGTCGGTTCTGTTTCTGTGGAGAACACTGACGAATACACCACTGAATCTATTTTATGGCCTGGTACCTTGTCTGTTCCAATTGATTCTGATACTCCGGTAGGGTTTCAACCTTACTAGATACTGCCTAGTTGTTCTTCAAAGGGGTACACAGGGCATGCAAGGCCCCTCATCCCACGTTCCTGCCAACCCTTGGTTTATCAGACTTTCTCATTTGCCAACGTATGAATGTGAAAAGGCATCTCATTGCCTAACTGGCAATTCCTTTATTAGCAGTGAGGCAGGGTTCATTTGTCTGCTTGCCACTTCGGTTTCTTCTTCTTCATATTATTTGCCTGTTTTTCAATTCTGTTTTCTTTTATTGATTTGAAAGAGTTCCTCATACAGACAGAATACTAATCTCTTACAGTAAATTCACCATGAATATTTATTCTGGTAGGTAGTTCTCTTAAAGAAGTTGCTAATGCTGATATTTAATTAATTGATCTGTTCTTTTGTGATGTGTGCATGTGTGTGAATGTTACTTTTTCCTACCTCAAAGCACATGGAAAGTATCTTCTACATATTTTAATGTTTCTCTCTTCCCACATAGGCCTTTAATTCATGGGCATTTACTTGTGCGTGCGCTGTGAAGGAGGAAATCTCACCATTATCTTTGCCTATGTGGGCAACCAGGCATCCGGTATCGTTTCCCGCCTGGCCAGTAACACATCGCCACCACCTCCTGGATTCCTGGGCACGTGAGAGCTTATTACTAAGCTGGTCACCCTGTCCCACCCACTCCTCTGTCTCTCCCTCCACCGACAACACTGGGAGTTTCTGTGCCTTTCCTTGGATTTTATATTTCAAAAACATTCTTAGCCAGATTCTACATAGCCTTTATTTATATGTGTCTTTCCTAATATGTTGATAAGACATTAGCCATTTTCATGAATGAAATATCTTCTAATTTAATATATTTTCTGAGACTTGCCAAGATTTAAATACAACTTATTAATCATTCCTTCACAGGGATCGCTGCATTTATATATTTTACTATTCACACATTTTACAGATCAAGAGCCTATTCGGTATAAATTATCAGAGGATAGTGGGACCTAGAATTCAATTCTCCAAGAAAAAAAAATAGAAAAAATCTCCAAACTTTTCCTGTAAGTGGAAGCATATTTACCAAGTTATTCTATGAAAAGATGCCCAGCACACTGTATTAGTATTCTGAAGAATGGTTCCACTTGCAGTAGAAAAATAAATAAACCCAAGCCCTTTCTTCTCTTTACAGATCTCCTCATAGAGATTCATTCTGGCATAATTGACATTTAAAAATATCCATCTTCTAGCTGCTTTTCTCTCTAAGAAGGAATATGCTTTCCTGTGGGGAAGCTGCAGAGAATCGTGATGAGTACATTCACTTAAATGATAGGCCTATTACACCGCGGATGAGTGAGAGCATTGGGGAGACAGCCCAGCGCCTTGTCTATTGCAATTGATTTTGATCCTCTAATAGGATTTCAAGACACATAAAAATTCCAGTAGGTCTTTTCTGGACTCAAAAGAAAAGATGCCTTATACTTTAAAGCATGTATGTAACTTGCCCTGTGGCTCCGTCAGAACACAATGACATGCCAAGTTCCTTATGGAAAACATCAGGAAGCCAATTTCACTGTGGACAGTCTCGAGGTGGAGGATGGGCTGAAGCGACTGCTTGGCCTTGGGTTCCCAGAAGTCTGGAATTTCCTAATGAGCAACATCTCTCTTCACAGGATATTTGTGACAAGAGCACACCCCAGATTGCAAACTACTACAACTGTTTCAGAGAGAAGTATGGAGAATCCTCAAAGATCTAAAAGTGGACCTTCCACTGGATTGTGCAATCCCATTACTAGCTATCTACCCAGAAGAACAGAAGTCATTTTACCACAAAGACATTTGCACTAGAATGTTTACTGTGCTAAATTCATCACTGCCAAGTCGTGGAAGCAACCTACGTACCCATCAACCCATAAATGGATCAACTAACTGTGGTATATGTATACCATGGAATGCTATTCAGCCATTAAAAATGATTGAGACTTTACAGCTTTTACATTTACCTAGATGGAGTTGAAATACATCCTTCTTAGTAACGTATCACAAGAATGGAAAAGTAAATATCCAGGGTACTCCATACTAATATGAAACCAATATATAAGCAATTGCATACTCATATGAACAATAAAACGCAAATATAGTCTAGTACAGGGGGTAAAGGGAGGAGGGGGATGGGGAGGACAACTGGCAGAAGGAGGGAGGGCATGAGGGATCCCACCTAATGTGCACAGAGTGAGGGTGTAAAACACACCTCCCAGGTGAGGGGCTCTTTTACAACTGAAACTTTACCCTGGAAGTGGGAACAGTGTAACCTAAAAATTTGTATCCTCATATTAATTTGAAATAAAAAAGAGCACCCCCCAATTCGACGTGCAGAAACTCCTGCCTCACACACAGGACAGTGATTAAGCGTGGATTACCCAGGCCTGGGACAGGTGCAGGGTTAGAAAGTGAAATAAATGACTCTACCTCACTTTACAAAAGAAAGCTCTTTAAGGTAGTTGCTTCAAATACCAAGACAGGCCTTCTGCTGCCCTGAGACAAAACGGAGGTTTTGAGCCCCTGTCCCGACTGTCCAGAATCAGACCTTTGCCCCCGCTGGGCTTCACCTCTACCCTCAGAATCAGCTCGGAGCTCTCCGCACAGGGACATGCAAAGGTTCCTCCTCCACCACCTCCCTACAGATGACGCTCCAAATTGCTGCCCCACACAAGTCCAGCTGATGCTCCTTCCCAAGAACACATAAGAACCCAGGGAATCCACGGGAGGCTCGGACCTGTGGCAGCAGGACACGCAGCTCACGCCTGGCTCAGCCCCCTCCGCTCCTTGCTCTCCAAACACACTCCAACTTCCCCACAACCGTAGCACTGGGCACAGCTCTGGCCCAGGGGGAAGGGAGCCAATTCATCTCCAGAACCACCCCAGCAAGTCTCCTCTATGCTGAAGACTTGTCTGGCACCTGGGCTCCCCTCCCACAGGTCCTAAAGGCCAAGAGTACCCCGAGAGCCACCTGCAGTCAGTGAGATTGGGGCCAGAATACTGCTTCACGCACACAGGACAGCAGAAACACAGGGCCATCTTCCCCCCAGCTGCCTCCTTTGGATCAAAGTTGGACTTCTGCTCAGCTTCCTGGTACCTCACAGTGGTTGACTCCTCAGCTGTCCACACTGAATAATGAAAGCTTCCAAGGGCTGTCTATCGTGGGTGACAGTATCTACTTTCCATGTAAATATAGTAAGAATCTGGGCTGGAGTTACACAAATACATGAGACGTCCCAAGAGGACTATGGCCCACGGAATACCAGTACATGAGGAGCGGGCAGACCAGGCTTGTGTGTGTTGCTGTTGTCATGGAGAAGCGACAGTTCTGGGCAAAGTAAGTGCCTGGTGCTGACCCCAGTGTCCGCACATGCCTTGGCTGGGAATCAAAGCCCAGCTTTGAACACTCTGTACTCAGATGGGAGCTAAATTATATACACACAGGGTCCCAGGAGACAGAGAAGCACGACAACAGTCCCATCCCACCTGCAGGGGAGCATCCCTCTAGTACAATGATGCATTCCCCACATCAGAAGCAAACCCTCAGTCCACGCAAGCCTACCTCATATTTCTTACCAAAAATAAGTGGTCTGGTAATGTCTTGAAAAGCCTCCAGGTGACCAAATCTTTCTGGAATAAAGCAGAAGAATACAGAAGGAATTACTCTGGATTCAGCAATGACACAGGTGCTCATACAGAGCTCCTTCAAAGTATAAAAAGTTAAATGAGTGAGAGGCTTTGAATCACCTGTCAAAGTGAACAGATTATAATTCTAATGAGAGGATCAGAAATTACCCTAAACAAATAATTAAAATGTTTCTTTAGCTATTCATTGCATAATTATTGCCTTAAAAAAACGTGTTGGGCAAATGAAGGCATGGCTCATGTGCTGTTCTGAAAGGAGAAACTATGTGCATTTCAATGAAGCTCCTCAAAGCCCTTATGAATATGTATTTCCCCGCAACAAAGCTTGACCCCACTGCTTTGCAGAGCCTGTGTTGTATGCCACTCGCAGACTGAGGCGGGAATACATGTGGGAGTGGAAGGAGAGTGAGGAGAGATTAAGGGAAAGAGAAAAGAAAGAGGACCACCTCTCACTTCCAGGGCCCGTCTTAGCCTACCCTCCCGCCTGTGCAAGGCAGTTTCATGACAATAAGGAGAAAGGGGCCGCCAGGTCTCAGGCTGCCACTGCACAGAGAGAGCTTTGCAGATGAGAGCAGAAGAGGAAGGTCAATGAACTCAAGGGCTTCAAGGTCAGACCCTTGGGTTGGATCAGGAATTCACGTGGAGGACTGTAGAGGGCCAGGGGGCAGAAAGCCAGGAGCCAAACAAGAGGAGGGAGCTCATTTGTACTAAACATCACATCTAAATTCCCCTCTCCCTCCAATTTGGCTGAAGACAGACAGTTGTAAAGGACTTGCTTTGTTTCTTTCAGCCTCCCCCCTGGGGCCTCATCTGTCAGGCAGGAGAGCTGAGAGTCCTCTGGGAACAGCTGCACTGGCTGGACAGTCCACCGTCAACCCAGTTCCAGGGCCGGCAGTCACAGGGGATGACACCATTCATTAGGGGAAGGCAACGGCCCAGGCAGATGGCGGCTTCTACAGCATCACTGAGGTTTCCTCTGAACTCAGTGTCTCTGAGCAAGCCAGAGGGCTCTCTCCCTCCCTGGGCAGAGGGCTTTAACTGGGGAACTTAGTCCACCCCAAATGGTCCAGTGCAGATGCCTCTGGCCCAGATATGAAGGAAGTGACTGGATTATCTCTTAGAAGGCTGATGATACTCTCATGTTGGCCAAGCTGCCTGTTGAGAGAGACACAGAGCTGTGATCCACCTGTCTCCACTCAGGGGTGACCCGGCATCCGCGTGGTTGCTCAGTGTCGCTCCGAGGGTACACGGCTCATGTCGCCTGTCAGAGGCTGCCCCTTCCCACAGAGGCCTCTTTATCACACCCAGCTGAGCCCCTGTGGGAACATTAGCAAATCCCATCACACCGTCAGCCTCACTTTTGTCCTGTGTAAAAAATGGGCCATAAGAATGAAGAAATGCAACCAAACCGCAGAGAACAGCCTGGGTCACATCAGCAGCAAAGGGTGTTTCCTTCTCTACCCGACGTGCACCGTCTGGGGTCCTCCAATGCAAGTCGTGTCTAGGTTAGTGTACGAAGGAAAGGTTATGAGCCTTCACTGGGGAGTCAGGCAGTGAGACTAACTCTGCTAAGTTAGCTCTTCCTGACTCTGCTAAGTTAGCTCTGGGACCCTATGCAGAGCAGCGGGAAAGGCAGGCCCCCTGGCTCCCATCCTCCCCAAACACCCCACCCCCACCCCAGCTCTGAGTAGCTGTATCAGGAAGGGTGGCAGGAAGGAGCCTAGACCCCCCAACCCTACCAGCATGGGCTGGAATTCTCCACACAAGACCACCACATCCCTCCCCTGCTGGCCGCCTGGCTTCCAACCCACCCTGGGCCTGTGGTGGCCCTGTTAGCCCTGGTGTCCAACTGTCCCCACCTGCCTCTGGCCCAGAAGCACCTGAGGGAAGACCAGGGGTCTGAGGACCGGCTTCCCTGCAGGGAGGCCTGCACCCAGTCCCCTTCCCTGGGGAGAAGCAGCTGAGCTCTCCCTCGGCTGCCCTGAGCTGAGGGTTTCCTGAAAGGACACAGTCGCATCCATCTGCATCCCGAGTGCCTCCCCAACACGCTTCACACGTTTCCCAACAAAGACACAAACCATCAAAGCCCTCAGAGCCACGACAGTGCTCTGCACCTTACGTAAGGCCCTTCCATGAGAGGAAACGGCCCACGTCTGGACTGGATTTAGAATCGGTTTTTAAGGGACTATTTATAGGCGTCACACAAGCAGCCCTTGTGGATGGTGGAGGAGCAGGGCCTCCGGGCTCCTGTCCACTGCTACTCATTTGCATTCTTTTCATGTTTATCTTCTCTAATTTCCCAGTAGCGTTTTAACTCAAAAGCAAGGTCACCCACCACTTGGACCCAGAGCCACTTTTCATTTCCTCCAGAGAAAAACACTCATTTTCTTTTTCGTGCAGTGTCCCCAGTCCTGCCCTCTCTGGGGCTCCTTGCCGGCGTTGGCTAAAGCAGGCTTGTGCTATTTGGATGACTCGTGTCTCCTGGACGAACAGCTCACCTTAAAGACATGCCCTACAAGGTCGTGAGACCCGGGAGGGCTCTGGGGGGGTGAGCTGGTTCTGAGTCACCACCAGGCCAGGCACAGTTGGGGAGGGCCAGCTCCATCCCAGCAGTCACAGAGAACACAAATAATCACATCGGGCTCAGAACACTGGGGCTTTGGGGACTGGCCTGCCATTCCCGCACCTGCCAGATACGCTCCTCCATCCTCCTTCCGCCCTCTCCGGGGGCAGTGAGGCCCAGGCCACTTCCCTAGTCCCACTCAGTTCTGACTGATTAGACAGAAATGCCATGCCAGCTCTTCTCAAGCAAGCCACAATGATTTCTGGAAAAAAAACTTCTAATCCTTCTCAATCTTCACATTGGAAATTAAATACACACGTCTCCCATGAGATTAAAATATTCTGCTTTCCAAGCCGTTTGTCACTCACAGGTCTTTGCTTTTCTTTGGGGGCTGAGGGGCAGGTTTATCCTACAGTCCAGCTCCCCAGAGCGGATGTGCACACACAGAGCTGCAGGCACTCAGGGCTGTCTTCTGTCCACACGCCAACAACTGGGTTCTCCAGGGCACAGGGGCCTCCGAGCCCTCCAGCCCTCGGCCCCAGTACATAAAGAAAAGCAGTCCCTGCCTGGAGCCCTGAATCCACAGCAGAACTCAGGTACAGAGAATAAGAACATGTCGGATAAACAGCCCTCAGCTGCCGACTTCAAATATCAGGCCCGAGGTTGGGTTCTCACGAAGCCATGGCTGCAGCTGTCAGCACTGGTTCCCACACTGATTAATTTTCTCTCAGGACACTATTTCACCTGCGTCTTAGGGTCTGCAGGATGCTATGTGCCAATTTCTGGCAATAAACTGGCCCTGTGATCAAACAAAGCCTTTGAAGTGCAAATGTTTCCAGGCACTTCAGAGGAATACAGAAATACTAAATATGCCTTAAAGTGGATAATTCGTAAATTTATTGATTACCTTTGATTTAATGAAATCAAGGGAGTCGGTGGGAGGTGCCAGATGCAGAAATAATCCTCAGGGCCCAACAGTGGCCTAAGTAGTTGCACACAGGGGCCACATAAGCTAACAGGACCCCTAAGAGGTCAACTTACATGAACCTCTGCCCAGTGCAGGAGACACTGGCCTTACAGCACGGGCAGGCACGGGGTAGCGGGATGGATGCCTGAACCAACCCTTGCAAGCATTTCCTTAGCAAAGGCAAAGCAACACTCACAGCATCACTGACTCCCAGACCTGGAAGTGGTCTCCCAGAAGGGAACCAGGGAGTGAGGAGCAAGGCAATGGACAGATGGACACATCCAGCACAGAGACAGGAAGTCTGGGTGGAGTTGAGAAGACTGAACTCACCCTCAGAGAGTAGCAGGGACCAGTCCTGCCATCTACCACCACATTTGTTCCTCCAGCTGACTCCAGAGCTATGGCTGAATTTCCTTGAGTTAAATGAGCACTTCGTAAAGACAGGGCACACAGTATTGGAAATGCATGGTACACTGTGCTTGGGCTGTAGAAAGTGGAACTTGGTGAGCAATAATACCAATTCAGTAAAGTACTTGCAGACAAGAGACTCAGGCCATAGCGTGCAGAGGCCCTGGGCGGGGGTTGGAGGGGTCTGTGCATAGCACTGAGGCCAGAATGACAGGGAAGGGGCAGTGGGCAGCAAAAGTGGAACGTCACCTGATGGCCACAGCCAGCTGGGGCGTGGCCATTCTGCAGCCCAGTGACTGCAGCCAGCTCCAGAAGCCAGACATTCGTTGAGACTGTGAGCACCCTAGTATGAGGGAAAGCTTGGAATGGTATTTACGCTCATGTTGACTTCATGGGCTGGACCGCCACAGGGCTCCCCTGCACTGGGCTGCCTCACAGAGGGGGCCAGGCAGCTAGCAGAGGCCAGTGTCTGGCAGGGAAACCTTGGCACAGGGAGAGCTCTTCCCACCTGGCACTGCCGCTCAGCCAAGGTGCCCCAGGGATGAAGTGAGATGGCAGGGCCCCACGGGTGTGGCTAGAAACACAGGAGCACACAGGAGGGGTTCCTGGGGGAATGGATGCTCCCCAGACCAGGTTATGTGTCATTTGTTGTGGGGCTGGGGATGAGGGGGAGTCTGCTGCCTCCGGGTGGGACACACGGGAACAGTGCTTAGCCCGGCAGAGCAGGGTCCTTACAGGGGCCCCAGGAATCACTCCAAGAACTAGCCACAGACCAGTTACCACAGGGAACAAGGGGCTGGACTCAGAGACCCCAGGTCCTCAGGGCCAGAGAGCACTCAGGCGGGACGGGTAGGAGGACAGGGACAATAACGTTGTGGGTATCCAGTTTGAGCTCTTTGCAAGTAAAATCTTTAGATTCTGAATAACAGAGTCCCTAACCAGCTGCCAGGTAAAGTATTCCAATGCTAATAACTCTGTTTATAAATACAAGCATGTATTATCTTTCTCCTTCTGGGCAAGTAGATGCATTTTTAGAATGAAAAGCTCTAACCTCAAGACTCATTTGTATAAACGTTTTGAAAACAAACTGAATTTAAAGTTAGTCTTCAGTGGTCTCAAAGTGTCAGAGGGATTGTTTTGTTTGGAATGGTGGCTTCTAAACACTACTAAAAATGTTTAAAAATAACATGCAAACCCAGGCAGGGCGGCTCGCACCTGTAATCTCACCACTCTGGGAGGCCAAGGGAGGTGGGTTGCTTGAGTTCAGGAGTTCAAGACCAGCCTGTGCAAGAGTGAGACCCCATCTCTACTAAAAATAGAAAAACTAGCCCACACTATGGCGGGTGCCTGTAGTCCCAGCTACTTGGAGGCTGATGAGGCAAGAGGATCACTGGAGCTCAAGAGTTTAAGGTTGCTGTGAGCTGTGATGTCACCACGGCACTCTACACAGGGTGACAAGCGAGACTCTGCCTTGAAAAAAAAAAGAATAATATGCAAATTGATATCATTAAAATGGTCGAAAAGATAAGTTTCTGAGGATGGAAACTTATCTTTCCATCAGTGTGTGGCCATGTCTGGTCGTCACATTCTGCCACCACATCCTTCCTTCCTGCTCCAGGTCTGAATACAGAGACTCCTCATGGGAGCCTAGTTCTCTGAGCAAGGACGGATTCTTTCTCAAGGTGACTACTTGATTCCTCTCCATGGGGCTTCTGCAGCTACTCTGAAGGCAGAGTTGGGGGTACAGATGTGGAGTATTTCCGTCTGTCTCAAGACTCAAAAATTTTATCTGGTATTTGGAGCTCAGAAATCTGCTCCAGAACCACATGGTCATATCTCTGTCACTTTTTCCTTGTTCATCTTTATGTAAAATTACTTGAGATCTTTTCAAATAACCCCCCAAAGTTCCTTGCAGTGGGGCTAAGCTGACTTGTTAATGCTGGGGTTGACACTGAAGGCACTTTGCCTCCACTGTGTTAATCTTTAGTGCTTCTGCTCTGGCACAGCCCACGGTGTCACATGGACAGAAACATAGTGCCCTGTGCCTTCCTAGCAGAGGTGTTCACCATCCCATCTCTGACGAGTTCTCCCGTGAATCTCGGTATTAGATGGTCTTGTTTGCTCAAGTTCTTGCCCAGCTGAGGGGATCAGTGCACAGAGCAGCACTGAGGAGCTAAGAACGGGAACGGAACTTGGAACCAAGGCTGTCCATGCCACAGGACGAACATCAATGCCCAAGGAAGAGGGGAAGTTGGCAGGTGGCCTCTGCCACATCCTCCTGAGAGTCCAACCCCAGGGAGTGAAGGACGAGGAGAGGCTGGCAGACAGCCCGCCCCAGGCCGCCAGGGCCTGGCTTTCCTCCTCATTATTATTCTCTCCTAAGCAAATGAGGCTTCTATTTTTGCCATGAGGAGCCCAATGTCTTTCAAATCCCAGGCGTCCCCTGGAGGGAGGCTGGGATCTCATTTGCTATTCAGGCAGCGCAGGCATGGAGGGAGGGCTGTGCAGAAGGCTGAGAGCCAGCGTGAAGCAGAGCCTGCCAGTCTGCTCAAAGGAGGACACTGTGCTCGCTCAAGCTCTGGCCCAGGAGACGATGCCTGCACACAGGCAGCCCCAGGTGACGGGGCAGAGCCTGGCACATCAAGGTTGATTTAGCTCCCATGTCTGCTGAGACGGCACTAGCTGCCTCGCAGATGTGAACCTCTTAACTGTCCCAGCCCCACTATGGATGGGGGGGGGGGCTGTCATCATCCCCATTTCACAGATGATGAAACTGAGGTACCGTTAAGATTAAGTAACACGCCTCAGGCCACACAGGACGTGCTGGGAGTGGGATTTAATGTTGGCAGTGTGGCCCCAGAGTCCACGCTCTTAGCCCCTGTGGGAGGCAGACAGGCTGAGCTCTCTGAAGGGCAACCTAAGGCGCCCAGACAGGGCAAAGTCATGGAGACCATCCTGGGGACCACTAGCAGGGCGGGTTGAGCCCTTTGAACTCGTGATAGGCAGTTACATTAGGGAAGTTGGTTTGCCTGCCCTGGGGAGACAAAGCTTGTTTACCCCTCCCCCTTTCTAAATCAGCCACTGTGGACCGACCACTCACTGGCCTGTGTTCCTGATTACCCAGCCGCCGCCTTTTTACCCAGTCTCCCCGGGGTCTTGGGATTCTTCTAATCTTATTTTGGTACCTTTGCATTTTATACGTGTTCTCTGTGTTAGAGAAGCCCCTCAATGAAAGGTTTCTGAGGAGTTGGGGCTGCTGCAGGGCCTCAACTGCCAGCTGGCCTGTGAGCCAATGTGCAGCTCTCCACGTGCCCCAGACTTTACACACCAAGTTGGTATAAAGTCTTGTTATTTCCCCAGTGTCATCACTCTGACAACTCCCAACCCAGGTAGGGGCCCTCAGGGAACCCTGACAAGGCCCTACATTATCTTGGGAGGAATAAACAGGAAAAGATATGTGTAATATCCCAAACCTAGCAAAGGATTCCACTGATCAATAAGAAAATAGAAAAAGGTCCAAAATGTCTGACCTTCACAGAATAACAGATGGATATGAAATACATATAAATAGAAAGATGTGCAGTCTCACGGGCAGACAGGGAAATGCGAATTAAGAACTCACTAAGGCAATACTTTCACCCAACTGACAAAAGTTAAAAAATACCCGACAATACCAAGTGTTGTCAAAGAAAAGGAGAAGAGGAAACTCGAGGAAACTCATACACTACTGGTGAGAACTCTCACGAGTACATCCACCCACTCTGGAGTACAATTCAGCTGTTCCTACTAAATTCCAAGATTAATACGCTCTATCCCACAGCCAATTCCAGGCCTTGCTAAATGCTCTAGACCAGCGGTTCTCAACCTGTGGGTCGCAACCCCTTGGGACTGTATTAAAGGTTCATGGCATTGAGAACCGCTGCTCTAGACAAATACACCCACATTCACAAAGCCTGGCTTAGAACAGTAAGAAAGTGGAAACCATCTAAACATCCATCAGTGGAGAATGACAAACAGCATCGTGTGATACCATGAATCAGCAAGAAGCTATGAACCACAGCTGCGAGTCTCACACAGCGACTCTCACCAATATAATGGTGAGCAAAAAAGGGCAGCCATGGAGGTGGACATAAATCTAATATCAGTGGCACGATGCTTGAGATAAATGCAAAAATAACAGGCATGGGTGTATTTATAAACACATTGATAGTAAGTTATAAACCAGCATCAAACTCAAACAGCAGTTACCTCTTGAGGGGATACAAGAAGTTGCAATTGGGGAAGGCTTCCAACTGGATGGTCACTGTAATGCTTTAAAGTACACACATAGTGGCTCGGTGCCCGGAGCACAGTGGTTACGGCACCAGCCACATACTCTGAGGCTGCTGGGTTCAAACCCAGCCTGGGCCAGCTAAACAACTGCAAGAGAAAAAAAATAGCCGGGCATTGTGGCAGGTGCCTGTAGTCCCAGCTACTTGGGAGGCTGAGGCAAGAGAATTGCTTAAGCCCAAGAATTTGAGGATGCTGTGAGCTGTGACACCATGGAATTCTACCAAGGGTGACATAGTGAGACTGTCTCCAAAAAAAAAACCCTGCATAAAGAATCTTTGGCACCCTTCAAAACGTGAAGCCTAAGTTCTCTGTCTTTGAGTGTGCGATGGAGTTAGTGACTTGCTTCTACTGAGGAGAAGCTAGCAGAAGTGGCAGCAGCTTATGACCAGTGAGAGCAGATTGTAAAGGCATCATGGCTCCTCTTTACTCTCTCAGGCTGGGAAGCCAGCGGCCATGTGGTGAGGACACTCGAGCAGACCCATGGAGAGGTTGGTGGGGCAAAGAACGGAAGCCTCTAGCCAATGGCCAAGTGAAGTAGATCTTGGAAGTGGACTCTCCAGCCCCCTATAAAGGCCTCAGGTGCCCCAGACCACATCTTTACCCTGAGCTGAAATCGTGCAGCTAAGCTGCTTCTAGATTCCTGCCCCACAAACTCTATAGGTGAAATAAGAAAGACTGTTTCACATCACCAAGTTTTGACACAATTCATTACACAGGAAAAAGGAGCCGGAAAAGTCATGTTTTCTACCTTAAGCAGGATGTGAGCACCTGTGTGTCATCCCAGTGTGTGTTTTTTACCTTTCTGCATGTGGCCATGGACTGAATGTTTGCGTCCTCCACTCCCTGCTAAATTCATATGTTGAAACCTAATCTCCACATCAATGGTATTAGGAGGCAGGCACTTGGGAGGTGATCAGATCTTGAGGGTGCAGCCCTGATGAATGTGATTAGTGCCCTTGTAAAAGAGATCCCAGAGAATTTCTTCAGCCCTTCCACCAGGTGAGAACACGGTAAGAAGGCCCTGGCCAGACACCAGCTCTGACAGCACCATGATCTTGGACTTCCTGCCTCCACACCATTAGCTGTGACCACAATGCTCCCCCCAGTACTCTGAGTAGGAAACAGAGGATCTTGAATTATCCCTGTACTCCCTCAGTCCCTCCTTGCTTTCAGGATAATGGTAAGGCCCTAGCTGCCAGCCCGCCACTCATTGTGAGCCCCTTGAGGGGAGGGTCCTATTCCTGGCCAGCATGTGGCACCTGCTGTGCACAGGAGGTCCCACCAACCAACTCCAGAATCCCTAACCTGCTGCCTGCGCAACTCACAGCAACCAAACTCTGGTCATCTGAGAGCACACCTCACAAGAGGCCGAGAGTCTGGACACCCTCCAGGATGCCTTCACAGGAAGCTAGGTCCCTGGGGTCCTCTATACTTCAGGAGGACCCTGGATCAGGGTGGGGACCAGAGTGGCCTGGGTATTTCGGATCATGAGTCCCATTAATCTACTTCTAAAGCCCCTCCCCCCCACATCCCCTGGGTGCACACCCAGTTGTGGGTTTCCCAGGGGAAGGCAATATTCTGTCTTGGGGGGGTCCTTGGGAGTCCCAGAGTGAGAGAACCCAGCTGCCAGCAGAGCCAAACCCAGAGGGATGAGTCTAACCCATCCTGAGAGTGACCTAGTGGCTCCTACACTCTCCTGGGTGGGGGCAGGTCCAGGGGTGGACACCCCTCCCAGAGGCTATCTCATTCACTGTGTCACATGCGTCCACAGCTCCCGCATCCCACACCAGCCTCAGAGAGAAAAGTCAAATTTGTGTTCAGGTTTTTTCAGTATGCTACAAGAGTCCAGAAAATAATATATCGGCAAAAACTGAAAAGGAACACAATATTTTCATGCACGGACCCAAACCTGAATATTAGACTTAGCAGTGTCCTCCTTGTCAACACAAAACCAATTACTCGCCCGCCACACACGCGCCACAAATACATGTCTTCTCATCTGGAAAATGAAGGCAAGGAAATGGATTTTATTTTCAAAACAAGGCTCTACTCAGGCAAGGACAACCATGCATGTCACCTCCCCACATGACAGCTCATTAAAGCACCCAGGGCACCAGTGGCTGGGCTAGAATTGTTCTTTGAAGTGTTTACACCTTCCAAACCTCAGAATTCATGCAGGTGGCCCATGCCCACCAAACAAGGGGAACAGAGATGGCACTGCAGGGTCTGCCCCAAAGGGGCTCTCCCAGCCAGCCCGCAGGCAGGGGACACAGGTGGGAATCACGCAATGACTTCTCACGTCACAAAGTTACCTCCCACCTTGACATACCTGTGACCTCCGTAGGTGCCAGGACCTCAGCCAGACTGCAAGGCTGTCTTTGCTTTTATGATATATTTCATTATATTTTTCATTTTTACACAGAAATTACTACAACCCTGGGTCTTCACTGAAACCAGCCCATTACCGAACTTTTTTTTTTTTTTTTTGAGACAGAGTCTCACTATGTCGCCCTCAGTAGAGTACCAGGGCATCAGCGCTCACAGCAACCTCAAACCCTTGGGCTTAAGTGATTTTCTTGCCTCAGTCTTCCAAGTAGCCGGGACTACAAGTACCCACCACAATGCCTGGCTATTTTTTGGTTGTAGTTATTTAGCTGGCCTGGGTCAGGTTCAAATCCGGCAGCCTCGGTGTATGTGGCTGGCACCAAAACCACTGTGCTAGGGGCACCCCATTACTAAGATCTTTACTCTGCTTCTAAAGAGCAGACTAGATGCCACAAGACTGAACGCTCCCCAAGCATGGAAAGGGTACTTGCTCTCAATACATCAATCATTAGGGAACCCCTGAATTGTTGACAGCTGTCCAATGCCTCTTGCTCTCTGGTCTTGCTCTGTCTGGCAGGACAATTTGCTGTTCCGTTTCATTAAGGTTCATCTTTATGTGTTTACTGTCCAATGACTATACTGTAAACAAGCATTAGGGGCGGTGGCCACGGCTCAGTGGGTAGGGCACCAGCTACATACACCGAGGCTCCCGGGTTCAAACCCAGCCTGGGCCAGCTAAAACAACAATGACAACTGCACCATCAGCAACAAAAAATAGCCAGGTCTTGTGCAGGCACCTGTGCTCTCAGCTACTTGGGAGGCTAAGACAAGAGATTGCTTAAGCTGAAAAGAGTTTGCGGTTGCTGTGAGCTGTGACACCACAGCACTCTAACCCAGGGCGATAGTTTCAGACTCTGTCTCAGAAAAAAAAAAAAAAACACAAAAAAACAGGACATCAGGACATTGGGGACCAAATGTAAATCCTGCACTGCCAAAGCAGGGACATACACTATCAGAATGTTTCCACTGAAACAGTCTCAGGATGAAGCTGATGTGCAAAAAGGAAGGGTTGAGAGGAAGAACTGGTGATAGACAGCAGGGGCAAGCTGCAAGATCAAGCCGTGCCTGAAACTGTCAGTCTGTACAAGCCAGTTACACAAGGAAAAGCTTCTATCACTGTGGGATGAGTTTCTTATTACATAAAGAGTCTTAACAGATGGGGAAACTGAGCCCAGAGAAATAACGTCACTGCACCAGCCCAAGAGCAACAGAATTAGACCCGAGTTACTCTGCATTAAATCCTGTCTTGTGTCAAAATATTGGGTAGTTTAAAATAAAGACAAAATCCTTAATTTTTTATGAGAGTAAGAACAGGTCTGCTTTTCATGTCTTACACAGTCAGAATATAGCAGATAAGATTAAGTTCAGATCCCAAAAATAAGATCTGCACTTCTCCAAAACAAACAGAACAAGCTTCAGTGGTCACTGCTGAATCCACCAGTGTTCAGACTAAAAGGCACAGTTCACATCGAACATTTGTGCGCCGGCCCCATCTCTGAAAGAGCTTTGACCCTGGCTCACATTCCTGTGCTTACAGAAAATCTCAAGGCAGTTTTCAGAAAGAAATTTTCTTTTAATTAGCCACATAAATAAGCACTGTTCTGCTCATCAGCCAGCTAAGGTCATGTCGGTTTCCTTTTCCCTTTTTAAAAAATAACTGACATAAAGACCCAAAGGAGCACTAGGAATGTCCTCTCCTCACTCCACCATCCACCCATTTTGGACTGCAGTGTCCGAGGACCCAAAGGTAGGTAGGTGACCCACTCAGGGTCAGAGAGCTCTGGGCTCATCCGGGCCTCTGCTCCGCTTCCCGGCAAAGAGACTGTGTGTTTCATGGAATCACCGTTGGCTCACACAGGGCTGGAGGGGCTGGATGGTAAGGTGGGACTGTGCCCAACCCGGCCACCCAACGGGACCTGCACCAGACACAGTGACCTGCCCACACAGATAGGGAGAATTTGAGAAGAAGGAACCCAGGGCCCTGCCTCATGACCCTTCTCGTCATCCCCTCAGTGAAGCCTTGCTCTCCCGTGAATGGCTGGTGGTCCTGCAAAGCTGTCAGGGCCCTGAAACCCCTGCCCACAGCAAGGGGCAGACCCCTTCAGTGGAAAAATCATATGACATTAGGTGAACCACACACCTAGCCAGGGCAAAGCAGACTGGCTAAGAATGGAACAAAGGCCCAAAGGAGATTCCATCTTTGCTCCCATCCTGACAGGCATGGACCAGGGCCCAGGAGGGCCACTTGATACTGAGGAACACGGGTAAGAAGCAGGAGAGAATGGTCAGTGACAGGAGAGGCCCAGGTAACAGGGCCCAAGAAGCCATGGAGAGATGAGGAGGGGGACAGGTCAGGGAGGGGAACCAAACACCCTGCCTTAACAAAATCCCAGGCCAGGCAGGGGAGGGGGCACAGAGCTGCTGCAGTGCACGTCCAGTGCTCCCTGGCACGGTGCTCAGGGCTCAGCTTGCCTGTAGCACTTCAGGAAGATGACCAGGTAACAGCTACTGCCACAATTCTGGGGCTTGCTGAAGCCACAGAGACCCATACAATGTTAAGACCTTCATGTCCCCTGACCTGCTGGGTGCAGAGCCCTTTGGATTAATCAGATGATTTCAGACCAATTAAGCAGCTTGAGCCGCTTGAAATTCTTAATGTGTTTGGAAGAATACAGTCCAGCTCCTGGTAGTAGCAGAGTCCTTTCAACTGCTTGCTGCACTTCAAGTTGCACAGAGGAGACCGGTGCCCACCCTCATGTGCCCTTCCCAGGACACACCTGCCATCCTGTTGTGAAGGAAAATGGACTTCACGTCAAGACAACAAACAAAAGCCTGAAGGTTGATTCTACTACAGCTCACAAGCCACCAAAATAGCTCAATGATCTAAAAGGAGGTAGGAAAAAGAGTCCCTCTTCTGGAACATCGGCAGCCCTAGACGTGCATTTCAAACAAACTGCATGGCCAGCAGCTGGACGCTGGAAAACTCCTTGTTCTCCCTTATGCTCCATCATGAAAACCATCTGACCTGGTCCTGGATGTGCCATCAACAGGGGTGAGCTAAGAGATCCAAACCTTCCTCTGGCAAATGTCCAAGAGGGCCTGGGCCCCGGCCTTGGAGTGGGAGGGAAGATGAAAACAGAGGTAGGAGAATGGAAACCAATGCCCTGAGCCCACACTACGTCCCTTTGGGACAGACTGCTTTGTTCCCCTCATGTGTCAGCTTTGGAGAACAGGGTAATCAGAGCTGCTTGGGCACACAGCCCGAGTGGCAGAGCTGGGATTTGAACCAAGGTCTGAGTCCACTCCCGGAGCTGCCCACTTCCTCTCGACTGAGGATGGAGGCAGATGACTATGTGGGTCCAGCTGCCCCCACACCTGACGTGGGGGAGAGACATGGCAGCTGGTCTGCAGGGCTCTCACTTCTGTTTGCTGCTCTGTGTTTCTGTGCTGGGCAACAGGACATCTTCTAGAAAGGCTGTGTGCCCAAGGTGCGCAGGAGCAGAAAGGTAGGTCAAGAGGGGCACACTTCTGGAGGGGGCTCCAGGAGGCTGGTGTGAAGCGGCACCAGCACCCTGGCAGTGAATTGTGCACTGCATGCATTTTCTTAATGAATCAGTGCCTGCCGTGTACAGTATTCACCATGCAGAGTTCAATTACAGCTGGTGGAATCAGGAGATTCCCATGTAGACCAACCCCAGTCATGAGGAGCCTCCTTCTAAAATGGTCTCAGAGGCAGGGAACAAGTGCAGAGGAAGACTACTCATTCAGATCCTGGGTCCTGCCAAGGATCTGTGCTCCCCACAAATCCAGGCATTGAAGCCCAATCCCCAGGGTGGTGCATTTAGAGGTGGGGCCTCTAGGAAGTGGTTAGGTCATGGAGTGGAGACTTGGTGAATGGGATGAGAAGAGGAGACACAAGAGATTCCCTCTCTCCCCCTTCCCCACATGAGGACACAGCAAATAGGCAGGTGGCTGTCTGCAAACCTGGCAGAGAGCCCTCGCCAGGAATCCCCAAGCACCTTAATCTTGGACTTTCCAACTTCAAGAACTGTGAAAAATAAATGTCTGTTATTTAAGCCAGTCTGTGGTATTTTTGTTTTAGCAGCCTGAACTAAGACAGGCACTCACACAAATAAGAAGAAAATGGGTGGTACTGAAACCAGCCAGGGAGGTAATGTTCATTTCCTGGCTATTAGAGACATTTAATTAGTGCTTAAAAATCTGCCCAGTAGTAATGCATCAGAATCAGAAGCTTTCACAAGACCGTGAGGGAACACATCACCTTAGCCTTACATATATATAGCTCTCCAGAAGAGAAAGGGATAAAATGCTGAATGCTATGGATCTAATATGACATCTGTAACTAAAACCAACAGAAGAAAGAATAAGAACGGTAAGTTATAGGTGAAACTCATTTATAAACCCAGGTGTAAAAATCCTAAATAAAACATTAGCCAAAAGAACCCAGCAATCTCTAAGTGATATCATACGAGGTATGTGTTTATCCCAGGTGTGTCAACTTGCTGTATTATTAGGAAAGCTATTATCACAATCACGTAATTTATCACAATAACAGATCATCTCAATTGATGCAGAAAAGTCATTCCATAATGTTCAATATGCATTCATAATTAAAGGGTGTAAAAAACTCTTAGCAAATTAGGACCAGAAAAGGACTCCATTAAGAGTGAGGATCTATCACAAGCCCACAGCAAAGGCTACCCTTAAGGGTGGACTGCTAGATATGACCCCATGGGAAACAGTAAGACAAGAATTTGAAACATCACCGCCTCTGCACCACATGGTCGCCTGACTCCTAACCACAGAAATAAGGAAATAAAATGAAATGAAAGGATGAGGACTGGAATGAATGGATGAGATACAACTACATTATTCACAGGAGATGCGCTGCCCACCAAGAAAATCCAAGAGGCTCTACAAACTATTGTGCAAGATTGCTAGATAGCAGATCAAGACACAAACTCAGCAACAGTCAGAAAAGGTCAAATAGTAAACCAAATATGGATACCAAGGAACTGATCGGATGTAAAAAATGCAAGACCTCCACAGAAAAAATACCTATTACTTTATTAGAAAAAAAGACTTATTAAAATAAGACATCTACGTACCATGAGCATGTTTTGATTTGGGGTGTTGCAAGTAAACTCATGAGAGGGCATGACTGAGTCAGGGTCTAGACAGATGCCCCGGGTCCAGTGCTGCCCTGTCCTCTCCTTGGCTGGAGCAATCTGAACCTCTCCTTCACAGCCCCACCAACAAGGGGCGACAACTTAGGGGGCTGGGGGGGGTGCACCTTGGGGAGATGACCAGTGAGAAATCCTGGGATCTTGGTGTAATTTTAATACACATTTCCCTTAATGGAGAAGTTGAAAAGATGTCTTTTCACGTATTTAAAGACCATTTACATTTATTTCTCTGTAAATCATCTGTTATCTTTTCTGCCCATTTTCTGTTGGATTTTGGTCTTTTTTTGTTTTTGTTGTTGTTGCAATTTGGCCAGGCCAGGGTTCAAACCCACCACCCTTGGTATATGGGGCCGGCACTCTACCCACTGAGCCACAGGTGCTGTCAGGATTTTGGTCTTTTGCTTCTAATTTTTATTAAACCTTTATATTTTAGAGAAATGTTTTATGATGTGATTTGCAAATATTTTCTACTGATTTTTCACTTTGCTTGTGATGTTTCTCCCCTCTCAGGAAACAAAGAACGCAACAGAATTTCTCCTTTCATGCACTAGTCTGAGATTTTGAATCCTAATTTCCCCTCCCTGCTGACAAAAAAAATTTACCTGTGCTTTCTCCTTGTTCTATGGTAACTATCTGCATACCTAGAGCCATTTAGATGTATGCTGGTATATAATGAAAAGTATAGATTAAGTTTTATTTTTGTCCAACTAGCTATGCAATTGTCCCAAAACCATTTTTAAAGGGTTCTGTCTACTACCATTTTTATTTAGATATTTTACATCAGTATTCCAAAGTGACAATGGCATGTAGTTTTCTTCTACTGAATAATCTTGAGGTTCTTACCCTTCTTTTTCTATGCTCCAGAGCAGGGGTCCTCAAACTTTTTAAACAGGGGGCCAGTTCACTGTCCCTCAGACCATTGGAGGGCTGGACTGTGGTCCCCGGGACAAGTCAGCTGCTAACTAGGACAGGCAGCAGTGGCAAAAACACCTGGCAGGCAGGATAAATGTCCTAGGCAGGCTGCATGTGGCCTGTGGGCCGTAGTTTGAGGACGCCTGCTCCAGAGTAACTTAAGTAGCATTGGGATTATCTATTCTTTGAAAATTAATAGAATTCTCCTGTGAACATATATAGATTTGGAGTTTTCTTAAAGTTTTTTAATGGAAATTAGTTTGTTTAAACTTTCTGTGTCTGCTGGGGTCAGTCTGGGTTCATTTTATTTGCCTAGAAAAGTACCTTTTCTATCCAGGGCTTCACATGTATTTGCAAGGCATTGTGCAAAGTAGCTTCTGATGATTTTTTTCCAGTGTGCTCGGTTTTGTTACGGCCATTTCCCCGTCATAATTCCTTATTCTGTGTGTTTATGGAGCACTCTCTGCCTCTATCATTCTCACTCTTTCATGATTAACTTAAATGTGCACTTGATTTTTTTTTCTGCAAATCAGGATTTTGTGTATTTATTAGTTTTGCTGTTTTCCCCATTTCTAAAATTCATTAACTTCCCACTTTCCTCTTATTTCTGTCATTCTGCTCTGAGTTTGCTTGGCTATTGTTATGTAACATTTTTAGTTAGGTGATGGATCCATTCATTTGCATATTTTCATTTTTGAGCCTATAACCGAAGCCTTATGTGTATCCCACAGATTGATATATTTTCATTATCATAATATTTGAAAATCATGCAGTTTGGGTTTGTATATTTCCTTTCACTCAGGAACGAATTTAACAGAGTTTTATCTTATAATTTTCCAAATCAAAGGGAAAATTGGGGGGCTTTCCTTATGATTAATTTTTAGTTTTATTGCATTGTGATCACAGAATTCCATTTACATTATGTTATGAAAATTACTGAGGTTTTTCTTTGTAACCTAATATATGTCAACTTTCATAAATGCTCCACATAGTCTTGAAACAAACCTGATTGTCTATCATCACAGCAAAGTTACCACGATTGGGGCACATTTCTTTGTACTCTTCACACACTCAGATGGAGAGTGGCTGCCAGAGTCTGGAATTGTCTGCTCCCCCACGGCTCCCGCCTCCCCTCCAGTTTCTGCTTCACGGAGATTCTGATAATGGTACGTGGAATAGATACAACCATAATTATTACATTTTCTTTGCAAATGGCAGCCTTTAGCATTAGACAGTGTCCTACTTTTATTACTGAATGTTTTTCGTTGTTGTTCTTTTTTGAGACAGAGTCTCACTTTGTCACCCTGTGTAGAGTGTCGTGCTGTCATAGATCAAAGCAACCTCAGTCGTACTCCTGGTCTCAAGGGATCCTTTTGTCTCACTCAGCCTCCCAAGTAGCTGGGACTACAGAGGCACCGCTACACTGCTCAGCTATTTTTTAGAAACAGGGTCTCACTCTTGCTCAGGTTGGTCTCAAACTCCTGAGTTCAAACAATCCATCTGCCTCGGCCTCCCTGAGTGTTAGAATTACAGGTGTGAGCTCCTGCATCTGGCCCTCATCAAGTGTTTTTCACCTAACTCTACCTTGGTGGAAATTAGGATTAATGCCCCGATTTCTTTTTCTTTCTGTTGGCTTTGTTGCTGTCCACCCTCCTATCATTTTTAGCCTTTGTGAGCCACCTTGTTTTAGGTATAGCGTGATGATACAGGATAGAGCTGGGTGTCACTGGACAAACCCATCTGGAAGTCTTTTCTTTTCTTGTAACAGGTGGGTTAAAGGCACTCTAACTTAGTGAGGGGGCTGCTCAGTCTGGTCCCAGCTCTGTCTACTATTTTGTGTTATATTTATATATTTCACCACATGGTCTATTTGCTTTGCTTCTTTAAAAGTTTGTTTTCTGTTTTCACATTTCTTTAGATATTTAGAAAGGTCTATATTCTTGTTTCTGTGGTTATTCATATACCAACACTTTTTAACTATTCGATTCAGTTTTCTTTTTTTGTTGTTGTTGTTTATTAAATCATGGCTGTATACATTAATGCATTTATGGGTACAATGTTCTGGGCTTGTATACAATTTGAAATACTTACATCAAACTGGTAAACATAGCCTTCACCGCACTTTCTTAATTATTGTGTTATGACATTTATACTCTACACTTAATAGATTTGACATGGACCCTTGTAAAATGCACCATAGGTGAGGTCCCACCGATTACCCCCCCTCCCCTTCCCCTTTCATCTTGAAAGGGTTCTAGTTGAGTTATAGCTTTGATATGGAAGTGTGAGTGACTATCAATTCAGTTTTCTAAGATGAGTCCACAAACTTAACTGTCAGAACTCATAAGATGACGGTTCTGATAGCCATTCCAGAAAAAAGTTCAAAAGGTGCTGGGAAGGGTGGACTAAGGGAGGGCGTCAGTGCAGGGCTTCCCAAGGGGAGTCCCTCGAAGGCGATTACAGTGATGTCGAGCCCTGAGGCACACAGCACTTTTTCTAGGATGACTTCAGGAACTTAACTGTCTGACTTTGTATTTTGTGGGTCGGCTAAAAATTGCATTCATCTGCAACTTGAACTTTGCCTTGTTAGTGAGGATCATGTAACCTAACGATCTGTATTCTCACATTAATTTGAAATAAAAAATAAAAACCGCACTTATCAAACAACAATAGTGTATCTTACCGCTTGTGCTCTGTTTTCCGATTAAAATGTTAAACACATTCCAGGTGGTCGCACAGAATGACTACAGAAACTCCAGTTGTTTCTCTGTCTTCACAACTACCCTGCTATATCATTGGCTATTTAATCTGTTATTTATTTAAACAGCACCACAGAACGATCCTGTATCCAGAAGGAGTCTGAATGATTTTGGACTTTCATGAACTTACTCTCAAAATGCACACGGGTCCCCGAGTCTGTGCTCGTCAAGGGCTGACTGTACGACTGAGAGTTCTCCAAATTAGCTGCCGTGTAGAACATGACGTCTGTCAAAGCACGGAGTAATACAAACATGTGGATTTGAAGTTTACACACATCTTTATGATGTAATAGTAATGGGGAAAAATTACTTAGAAAGTAGACCAAAAAGATTTTTTTTTAGGAAGAGCATTTTTTGACTAATGTTTGAGAGGTTAAGGACGGAAAAGGAGAGATTATTCTAAGATGTGAATGAAAAGAATCTGAGTCTGGCGGGAGCAGGCTGAATCCAAAAAAGAAGTCAGCCAGGTGGGTTAAAGTGACAGGAAAATGAGAATTTCGAGGGGCAGGGATTGGTGCATTCATTCCTTCCTGGGTAGGACGTTTCTACTGGGCGGGTGCTACGGCAAAGTGATAATAAAAAGCAGAATGACTCAGATTTTTAAGTTATTGACAGATGATGCAACTTCTTATTGCCTCACCAAGGGCAGACGACTTCTGCTGCCTCCCCCGTCCCTGACACACCACAATTCCAGTAGATTCTTGAAGTACGGCTAGTGGACACCATATTCTTTTAGTTCTTGCATCACTTAAAGATCTACTGGCTCAATGTAAAATCTTTAGCTCACATTTCCTTTTCTTGAATTTCTTAAAAATGTTGTACCAGTGCTGTGTGGCTTTGGACGTCACTGCTGCAGTCTGCCGCCAGCCTGATTTTCCTTCCTTTGTAAATAACTTGGTCTTTCTGCCTGGAGGTCTTGCTGATGTTATCTTTAAAGCTCAATCTTTTTATAGCACAAGTCTTGCCTTGATCATTCCCAGAAAGACAGCAGACTGATAACAGACTACCCGTATTTTGCTGTGTAGAATATGCTCCTATGTATAATGAGCACCTGTGGTTTTGGCCCAAACTTTCAGGAAAACACCCCTTGAGAAAATGGCCAGTTCTTGCTGGGAGAGACACGTGGGGAGGGCTCAGCAGATCACACTGCCCACAGCAGCCACCTGCTCTGTGAAGAATCCCTTTCCTCTCTCCTGGGAGCCCTTCCCTCCCTACCATGTTGGGGGCACAGTAGAGATGACCACACACAGGCTTGGGAGGGCGGGAGCTTCGGAGGCTGCCTGGCCTGCGGGCAACCAGGCAGGTCCCTGGGACCCGTGCAGGGATCCCAGCATACTCCATGTGGCCAGGCTTCAGACCTTTGCCCATAAAACCTCACCAGTCCCACCACCACCCCCTGCCCTGACTGCGCGCTCGAAGGAGGCTACTCCAGCCTTCTTCCACCAGATCCTGGACCTTCCTGGACTGGAACCCCGTGTACCCAGTGGGCCTAAGCAGGAGGGTGTGCCTGCCCTGGGATGCCAGCTGAGCTTCCCTGCTCCTGAACTGTTCTACCACGTATGGCATTTTTTCCTCAAAAATTTGGGCAAAAATGTGTGCACTGTACATAGTAAAAACATGGTATGTTTCCATGTTTAATTCAGTTCTTACTTCAAGAGAATTTTCTTGAATTATAGTTTTATACTTTACTTCCATTTCATTGTCTTGTTTAGTTCAACATACCAATTGTAAGTGTGCTGAATTTTTTTCCAACTGCCACTTGGTTGGGATCCTTTCTATTTCTTTTATTTCCATCCTTACTATACTTTCTGTGGTAATTAATATTCCCTTGGGGCACCTCACAGTTTGCTGTTAATTTCAGAGATGATTTTAATTTTCTTTATTCATTTCACGTATCTTGTCTACCCACTTCTAGTTGCATTTCTTGAATTGTTAACTGATGGTATTTTTTCACATTAATTACATTTAATTTGTGTCCTTTTACTTCTTGACCGTTTTCAAATGCCTAATATTTTGTTTCTCACGCCCTATTCTTTGTCTCACAGTAGCACTGTATGGATGCTAGGTGGGCTGACATGTCTATTAATTTTAGTTAGGCTCTCCCAAAGAAGACAACTAGGAGACAATTATGCAGCAAATTTCTGTTTACATCTAAAGCAGACGAGGGGGTGAAGTGGGGAAGAAGGATTTGGGTGGCTTGTTTAGGGACGCAGCCAAGTCCCATCCCTTCTCTTGCTCCCCTAAAGCTTTGGTGTCCAGCCCCAGACTCCGGTTGTGGTCCATGGCCTATTAAGAAGCGGGCCGCACAGCAGGAGGCCAGCAGCTGCAGAGTGAGCGTCCTCCCTTGTATCTACACCACTCCCCATCACCCCCCCATCACTGACTGAGCTCCTCAGCCTGACCCCACCCCGCCTGCTCCCCCCACCCATCTGTGGAAAAACCGTCTCCCACGAAACCAGTCCCTGGTGCCAAAAAGGTTGGGGACCACTGCTCTGAAGTCTCAGGATTGCTACTTTAACTGGTAGTGGAAATTTTCCTCCTCTGCCTCCCCTTCTCCCTTCTGTGGCCTTTTTCGTTGCTATTTGTGCCTATTGTTCTACCTACTTGGGAGGCTGAGGCAAGAGTATCATATGAGCTCCAGAATTTGAAGCTATAGTGATTGTGCCACTGCACTGATGGCCTGAGAAAGCCCCTATCACTATTAAAAAGCCACAAAAAAAGCCCGTACCCTAAGTTGAAACATTTTAGACGTGTTCTCAGTATTTCCTCAATGAGAGTGGGAGCCTCCCTGTCTGAGAATCAACCAGTTAAGGTCGTCCCTGTTCCGACACCACCAGGGCACTGCTACACTCTCTGATGCACCATCGTGACCCAGCTTTGTGCTCTGGGCTGTGCTCTAAAACACAGCCTCCCCGTCCCAGTGTTAGAGCAGCTGGTCAGTTAGGTATGAACAGGGAAGGAGGGAAGATAAAGCTTAGTCAACTAGCTAGAACAAACAGCCCTTAAATGAACAGGAAGAAGAACCATTCATTCCCAGTGCTGCCCAGGTAGAGTGACCTTGCCCTGATACCATCACAAATGTTAACACTGTGGTTTGACACCCACCACCACCAGCACCCACCTTACGGGAAAAACAGGGAAACTCTAAGTAGGAACAGAATGAACACTGACCCCCAGCGTTCTTGACTTTAACAAATAAAAACAGAAACCGCTCGGGGTTTGGGGGTTTGGGGCACTCGCTCTTTTCGAGTCTGCCCGCTCCCTTTCTTGGTGGTGTAGTTTTGCCTCTGCACAAGCCTTTCCTAAGCCGGCTGCTTCCCTCAATCAACTGTCCAGGGCTGTGTGAGCACCTGAAAGTCTGCGGGTGACAACAGGAGCTTATCCGTCATTTAGATGCAGAGATTTGCCCAGTAAGTGTCTCCTAGTTATGCTCTAATCATGCAACAGGAAACCTGTTCCTCTCTCCTGTTGACCGGATGGTTTTCAGGGTCGATATGGAAATATTCCCACTGAGCAGCTGCCATTATCCTATAGGAATGTCTTTTTAAAAACACTGTCAGCACAGATAGAAATCTTGAATAAAAACAACTTCTTACCCACTTTAAATAGATTGGAAACTATAAGCCCTGAGATAATTAATTTTTGAAGAAAATTGACACAAAATGAAATGAAAACAGAAGAAGCAATTTGCACAGTGACAGTGAAAGGGCGCAGGGATTACCCTGGCACTGGGTGTCAGGTGTAGTCTGAGGGGGACTCCTCGCAGCTTCGGAGATGACCAGGCACAACAGCTGGTGATGTGCATTTGCCTGGAAATTCAAAGTATGAATCCGCTGTCGAGTGTGTGGCAGGGAGAGGGTAGCACTCAGGAGGGGCTTCCTCTGCCAGCTTTCTGCCCCCTTCACCGACTTAACTCTCAAATCCTGGGCTTTCTTGTTGTTTTTGATTCAACAAAAGAGAGAAGAATCAGAATGTTCCTGCTCTCCTTCATCCTGTGTGAAGTCCTCTGAAAGCAGCCTCCCTGACGATGGTGACAATTCTGTGACACCACGATGGGCTTTACAGTCATTTTAAAGTGACAGGAGGCAGACCTGGAGTTCATCTCAGAGAAAAAGTAGTGTTTCCAAAACTGTCCTTTAAAAATAATAATAGAAATAATCATAATATAAATTACTATTATGTTAATTATAATATATAATTTACATTACACATTATAATTAACATAATAGTAATTTATAGTATTACATTATATTATTTAATTTAATAATAAAATATTAAAAATTATATATTACTTAATATAATTTATATAATATGATATTATAATTAACATTAGTAAAATAATAATATAATTACTGTTATGTTAATTATAATATCACATAATTTATATGATATTATATATTATAATGTCGTATAGGGTTGGCCATAAAGTTCGTGTACACTTTATAATAGCATGTAATTTAAAACTACCCTGTATTACAATACTTGTATAGATTATATAACTATAAATAATACAATTATAATCAGAGGAATCGTAAGATATGTGTCTATGTGAATTCCTCTCAAGCTCACTGGCATGTGTATCTGCAGACAGTTTGCACCAGGCCATGTAGCGTGAGCAGCACTTATTTGAGTTTTGCAGGATAACAGGAAGGGTTAATATTATTCTGGCAAATAAAGGAAAACATGAGAACTGTCCAGTCTGAGAAGTCAGAGCTAGTCTTGAAGCAGCAGCGAGGGCTCCAGTGTGCGTCTGAAGCTCATGGATTTGCACAGCGGCCACCAGCAGACAGGGGCCTGGCACCCGCCTGCCCAGGAGGAGCCAGCAGTTCCCACCTGCCCGGGAGGAGCCGGCGGGTCCTCAGCAGACCCAACACCTCACACAGGCTTCAGGAGGCAGCACTTCGCTCCCTCTGATTCTGGCTTCCACACCTGAGTGGGAACCTTCTAGGAACTACAAAATGATTCAGACCCAAGTCTGTTCCTCAGCCCTCACCCAGGACTTCGTAAGCTTTGGCCCCTTCAACCCTTCGTGTCTTCATCGGCCACAGGGGCAAAGTGTGTGTTCAGCCAAGGAGCACCTTGGCTGTCACCTCCATTTCCTGGCTGTCACACCCAATCCTTTCTCTGCATGGCCAGGGGGTCAAGAGGCTCAGGAATCTTGCTTGACGTGCTGATTGGTGAGGGACATGTTTCCAAACATACCCTGCATGTCCTTGGATCACTGAGAGCCCAAGCAGAATTTTCATTTCATTTTTACTTGACATAAAAGGCTAAAATTGCTTTATCACCTTAAAACCTAGTTCAATTATCTCCTAGTCCAACTTGACCAGTCAGGACTGGCTTAATGTTCTTCGCTACTCAGCACAACGTAAAAGCCAGCGTGGGGCCATCCAAGATCCAGACAGGCGTCCTCAGGATGAGTCAGAGCAGGAGAAGATTCAATATGAATGTCACAAGCTCTCCAGATTATTTTCCTGAAAATTATCTTGGGGCTAGGCACACAAAGTGTCCAAGTTCACCCCTAATCCAATCTGACCGCAGAATCTGACTGCGTCCTCATAAAGAGGAGGACACCACGTGAAGAGGGCAGCCCGCCCAGCACCAGAAGAAGGGGAGAAGACAGTCCCTTGTGGACCCCAGAAGGAAACGACCCTGCCAGCACCCTGACCTTGGACTTCCAGCCTCCAGGACTGTGAGACAATGAATTTCTGCTGTTCAAGCTGCCCAGCTTGTGCTACTTTGTCCTGGAGCCCTAGGAAAGTATCACAGGGCCATGCTGCTGTGCTCTGTGTTTGTTTTCCTTCCATGCATAAAAGAAGGTCTGCTGGACACAAAGGCCTACGACAGGCTGCCAGAAAATAACAGCGGTTCAGAGGGCCACGCCTGGGAGATTGAAAAAGAACCAGGGGATAAGGAGGCCTCATTCGCCCACCTGACAAGTCTGCTGAAGAAGACACTTGGCTCCACCAAAGGGTAGAGGGCCTTGCCTGGTGACCGGGATGTCTATCCTCCCACTCACCTTTAGTTATCTCTAGGAATTTACAGAGTCTGCTTGAACAAAGGTAGACAGATCCCCAGGGTCCATCCTACCCAGAGTCTAACCACAGCCTCCCCCGACCCAGGGGCATCTGGGTAGATTGAACAACAGCTTCTTTTTCTCCCTTTCTTGCCCAAACCACACTGCTCTGTGATCCAGATAAGGGACATCTTGCCCCCAAGTACTCTCACAGGAGGAACTAAGAGGTGGTGTCTCTTCCCTTCCAAATGCACCTTCTGGCACTTTTCTGGATCTGAACTGCAGAACCACAGAAAGAAACAGGTATGCTCCTGAGGGTCAGGCATTCAGTTGCAGAGGACTCAGCATGCAGGCAAGAAGCAAAGCCACCAGGCACCAGCTGGGACGATGGCGGGATTGTCAGTGGCTTTTAACTCACCTGAAGCCTATGCACAACAGGGAGAACAACTGTGTATAAAAGCCCAAAACACATGGACAGCATCTGCAGCAGAACAAGGCGGCAGTGTTTCCCCACCAACACGAACACACAAGCAGGGTAAGAACTATGAAGACCTGGATGGCTGTTGGGTCTGCAGAAGAAACCAGGGGAGGCAGCGGGGTGCCTAGGAGATCTGAGAACAGGGGAGCCCCCAATTAACCAACAGATACTTGTAGAGAAGACGGGCACCAGTGGAGGGAAACTGGAGCAGTAGTGGCTGAAACTCTGTAGTGAGACAGAGGGGGTGTGGACTCTCAGAATGGAACTCAGGGCCACAGTGAGGACAAACCACCAGGATAGCATCAAAATTAAACAGGACAGAAACTATCAAGAGAGAAAGTGTAGGTAAAAGTGAGGAAGGGAGTTGGGGAGTAGGACATTTCAGGAAGTCACACTGTCTGCTAGCACTACACACGAATAACAGAAGAAAGAACTCTGCAAATACTGAGACGTTGTCCTGAGCTATGGCTCTTAGAAGTTCAGGAGACCTAAATTCACATGAAAAAGGTCAACAAAAAACTCCAAGATCAAATATCACACGAGACCATTACAAGAAAAGGGGGAAAATGAGCATGATTCCTTCCCTCTAAACAAGAAAAAATGTCAAAAATGCATACCCCAGAGCAGATCGAAATGAGAACTTCTGTTCTTAAATTAAGAGAAATTAAGAAAAGACATGGAAGAAGAGCCTGAGTCAAAATTAGAAATATTCAGTAATTAAATGCTAGAACTCTACAAGGAATTAGAAAGGTTTTCATTAGTGATGGAAACATTTACTTTAGGAATTAAGACTAAATTAGAAGGAATTCAAGAGCAAATAAATAGAGCAGATAATGCCATTAAAAAATAGAAGATAAAAAGGAAGAAAGTGCCAAAAATAGAAAGCTAACAAAGAATTCTCATCCGTGTGTAGCGACTCACACCTACAATCCTAGCACCTTGGGAGCCCTGGGTGAGAGCATCGCCTTGAGGCCAAGAGTTCAAGAGCGAGAGCCCACCTCCACAACAAACAGAAAACTTAGCCTGGCATGGTGGCACCGGCCTATCTGGGAGGCTGAGGTAGGAGGATCGCTTATGCCCAGAAGTTTGAGGTTACAGTGAGCTGTGATGAGGCCACTGGGCAAGAGAGCAAGACCCTGTAAGGGAAGGAGAAGGGAAGGGGAAAGGAAGGAAAAAAGAATTCCAGAAAAAGTGACAACTACCAAAGGTAAACAGAGCAAAGAAGATCTAGCATACAGAAATAGGAGTTCCACTATGGAAACCAGTACAGAGGTGCCTCAAAAAACTATAATACAAAGAACCACTGTGTGATCTAACAATCCCACTCCTGGGTATGTACCCGAAGAAAACAAAATCAGCATAGCAAAGAGATATCTGTCTTCCTGTATTTATAGCAGCAATAGCCAAGACAAGGAATCAATCCAAGCGTCAACAGCAGGTGATGGATGATGACACGTGGTGCATACAATAGAACACTACTCACCCATGAAAAGAATGAAGTCCTGTCAGTCACAGCAGCGTGGTGGAATCTGAATAAGCCAGAAACAGAAGCTTAAAAAGCTGACCTTTTCACAAGGTGGAAGAGAGGACACCAGAGGCTGGTAAGGGCAAGGTTGGGGGGAGGACAGGGAGAGACTTGTTAAAGGGCACAAAATTACAGCTAGGTAGGAGGACTGAGCTCTAGCACTCTGCCGTTGGAGGATGGCTACTGTTGACATTAATACATTACATATTTTCAAATAGGTAAAAGAGACAAAATGAGGTGAGAGGTGTGTTCCTTACCCCGATGGAGGACTGTCTATCGTATGTACTCCACAGGTAAGAACAATTAAATGTGTCAATTCAAATAAATAAACAAAAATGTTGAGAAATATATGCATTAAAAAAGCAAGAAGAAAATAAATGTCCGTTACATGAAAAAAAATTTTTGGAAATTACATACTAAAAGAGCCACCTGCACCCAAGAATATGGACTCAGAATGACCTACAGCAAGACATAGTCTAATAAAGTTACTATGCTTTAAAAAATAGGAAAAAATATCCATTGAGCATCTAGGAATAAAAAAATACATAAAATATAAGAGAAAGGAAATTAGATTATCTTAAGACTTTTTGATAGCAATGATTACCGGCAGAAGGGACCAGAATAGTGTATTTGAGATACTGAAGGATTTACTATCTGGCAAAACCTTCAACGATGAAGAGCAAGAGACAAGTAACTATCTTCATGTCCATACACAGTTGCTCTCTTTACATTTTCTTCCCTCTCTAAGTACCAGTATTTCAATTTCCTCTTGTTACAAGTACACCAGTCATACTGGACGGGGTCCCACACCAATGACCTCTTTTTACCTTGAGAGCCTCTGTAAAGACCATTTCTCCCCATAAAGTCACATTCTGAGATACTGGGGGCAAGGACTTCAACACATAAATTGGGGGGGGGCATAATTTAACCCCAAAACAGTGTGGGCATCAGTAGCTGCCAAACTCACAGAAAGGTGGATGAACAGACATGTGTTTCCTCAAATGTTGCAAAGGGATGGAACCCAAGACTGGCAGAGGCAGGGGACCCAGCTGCTGGCATGCAGGGCAGAAAGGACAAAGGGACATTCCATTCCTGACAAGTGCCTCCATCCGAAATAACACTGTGGACATGCTACCGGGCAAATATCCTAGAATCTTCAACTGATATTCTGTAAGGAAAAGACAGGGTTAAATACTAAGGCAGTTCCTCCAAAAGCTAAAGATAGAATTGCCAGATCATTCAGCAATGCTACTTCTAGGTAGAAGAGAACTGAAAACAGGGTCTCTAAGTGGTATCCGCGAACTCATGTTCATAGCAACTTTACACATAGTACCCCAAAGGTGGAAGCGACCCAAGTGTCCACAACAGATAAGTGGATAAACAGAAGCGGTGTATACATATGGTAGAATATTATTCAACCTCAAAACAGAAGGAAATTCTGACACATGCTACAACATCACAAGAACATTATGTTAAGTGAAAGAAACCAGTCACACACACCAGAAAAAATCCCTTTGATTTCATTTATATGAGGTACCTGGAATAGTCAGATTCCTAAGACAGAAAGCAGAATGGTGGTTGCCAAGGGCTGTGGGAAGAAAGTGTGGGGAGCTATCTTTTAAGGGATACGGAGTTTCAGTTTGGGAAAGATGAAAACATTCTGGAGCTGGATAGTGGTGATGGTTACACAATAACACAGGTATATGTCATGTCACTGACCTGGACACATAAAAATCAGTAAGATGGTAAATTTGTAAATAAAAATAAAAACAAATAAATAGACAAAGTGAGACTGTCTCAAAAAAACAATACTTTTTAAAAATAAGAGAAGGGATGGAAAGAGGAATCTGTATCTTATAAAAGACTTGAAAAGACATCAATTTCTAGTTCCAGAACAAGATGGTATAAACTACTTTTCCCTCATCTTTCCTCAATGATATGCAAAAGTTCAGACTTAAAAATTTATTACATGTTCTAAAATTAGACTGTGATGATGACTCAGAAGTCTATGAATATACTAAAAAACTACTGAATTATACACTTGAAGAGGGTGAATTATATGGCATGTGAATTATGTCTCAATAAGGCTGTTACCCAAGGAAAAAAAGAATGAAAGCAAAATAAAGACCTTCTCAGAAAAATAGAAGCTAAGAGGATTTATTATTAGCAGATGAACCTTTAAAGAACGATTAAAAGAAGCTCTTCAAACTGAATGAAGACAACAGAGGCTTAGATGAGCCTTCACCTCATGAGTTTCTTTAATCACATTTTAAGGTTGAAGCAAAATTCAAAGCAACAGTAATCAAAACAGTGTGGTACTGGCAAAGGGACAGGTGCATAGGTCAGTGGAACAGACTAGAGAACCCAGAAAACAAAATATGCCTAACTGATTTTTGACAAAGGAGCAAAAGTAATTCAATAGCAGAGAGACAGCCTTTTCAATAAATGGTGCTGGAGTACTTGGACAGCCACAAGCAAAAACAAAAACAAAAAAAGAAAAAAGAAAGAAAGAAAACACCCTAAACCTCAGACCTTATACAAAAATTAACTCAAAACAAATTGAGGACTTAAATCTAAAACATAAAATTTTAAAACTTCTAGAAAAAAATATAATAAAAAGGGACATTGAGACCTAGGATTGGTCAAAGAATTCTTAGACAGCACCAAATACAGAATCCAAAAAATGGAAAAATTGATACAAATCAGACCTCATTAAAATTTAAAAACTTTTGCTTCACCAAAGGTCTAGTTAAGATAATGAAAAGAAAAATTATAGTCTGTGAGAAAATACTTGAGAATCATATATCTAACAAAGTACTTGTATCTAGATTATATGAAGAACCTTCAAAACTAAACAACAATAAAAAAAAACCACTCTAATTAGAAAGCAAGAAAAAGTTATGAACAGACATTTCACCCAGGAGGATATATAGATAGTGAACAATCACAGGAAAAGGTGCCCAACATTGGCTCGGTGCCTGTGGCTCAAGCAGCCAAGGCACCAGCCACATACACCTGAGCTGGCAGGTTCGAATCCAGCCCAGGCCCGCCAAACAACAATGATGGCTGCAACCAAAAAATGGCCAGGCGTTGTGGCGGGCGCCTGTGGTCCCAGCTACTTGGGAGGCTGAGGCAGGAGACTCACTTGAGCCCAGGAGTTGGAGGCTGCTATGAGCTGTAATGCC
>CAUYQV010166924.1:0-12898 GCA_963574575.1 Galagoides demidoff
GTCATAATAGGCATTCTTTTTCATCTCTCCAGGGATTGAGGAATGACCTGAAAGCAGCTTTGGATAAGATTGATCAGCAATACCTTAATGAAATTGTGGGTGGTCAGGAACCTGGCGAGGAAGACACACAGAATGATTTGAAGGTTCATGAAGAAAACACCACAATTGAAGAGTTAGAGGTAATCTCTGCACTCAGCCCAGCCCTCTTCCTCTGGAGCAGGTGGTCAGAGGGTGATTCTCTGCAGAGCACCCTGCCATCTTTGGTCAGGACAGGCCCTTCTTTTATTTATTTACTCCTCTTTTTTTTCAGTCTCCACTCACATTCTCTTCCTACCTTCAGAAGTGTCCTTCTGATATGTTGGACGTGCGCCCTTTCATTTGTAGTTTCATGAAGCCTGCACTGTTTTATGTACACGTCTTTTTGATTGACAGGAATGATATTGTGCTGTGAAATTCTTTATTTCCTTTTTTACTTTTATTTTTTTCACTTAGTACCATGTTCTTAAGACCCATCCTTGATACTTTATGTGCATTTAACCCTTTGCTTTTAATTGCTGTGTAATATTCCACATATAGAAAACCCTCCATAGCTGACCACCTCCCTACACTGACCACCTCCTTAAGTTGACCTAATTTTCATAGACTGGACATGCACCACATCCGCATACCAGTACAGTAGGCCTAGTTCCTTATGTTGACCCCCTCCAGGTATCGACTTGTTTGTTATAGTCTCTTAGGTAGTCAGCTTATGGTATTCTCTGTATTTTACTTTTTGTTCCCCCGTAATGATGGACAGCTAGAATATTCCCAGCTCTCTCTTACCACAGACAGTTTCGTGACAAGCCATCTTATGCATAACTGCTGTGGCCTAAAGAACGGGACTGAGGGTTGTGTATGTCTATCTAACTTGTCTGAGTGCTGGTGAGTTGCTGTCTGGGATGGCTGTCCCAGCCGTCACTGCACTGGCTGCAGCGGCGTGTGAGGGGCTCATGTCCTTCCATCCCTGCTGGCACTTGGCAGTGCCTTGCTTTCTAATTTTTGTCACAGTGTTGTATGTAGAGTGATATATATATAAAATTATATATATCACATATATATAATTTTACTTAAAAGTGTGTAAACATCTAGCATGTGAGAAAAATATGGGTTAGTTTTAAGTTCTTAATGCTTAATGAAATAGAAGTTGTTGCTATTCTGTTTCCCTTCATTACTGGCTCTTTGCACCTGTGACTGTCTCTGAGTGAGACCATAGTTGAGGAAGGTGTCATTTTAATCCCCTCCCTCATCCTTTCTGGGGTTCCTAAATTTTACCACAATAACTGATGTGGGCAACCAGTCATGGGCTTATTTTCTTTATTTTTAGTTATTTTTTATTTTATTTATTTTTTTTGAGACAGAGCCTCAAGCTGTACCCTGAGTAGAGTGCTGTGGCATCACAGCTCACAGCAACCTCCAACTCCTGGGCTCAAGCGAGTCTCCTGCCTCAGCCTCCCAAGTAGCTGGGACCACAACACCTGGCTATTTTTTGGTTGCAGCCCTCATTATTGTTTGGCGTGCTTGGGCTGGACTCGAACCCACCACCCTAGGTGTATGTGGCTGGTGCCCCAGCCGCTTGAGCCACAGGCACCAAGCCTTTTTATTTTTTTGAGACAGTCTCAAGCTGTCACCCTGAGTAGAGTGCCATTGTGTCACAGCAACCTCAAACTCCTGGGCGTAGCGATTCTTTTGCCTTGGCCTCCCAAGTAGCTGGGACTATAGGCGCCCGACTGGCTATCTTTTTTGTTATTGTTGCTGCAGTTGTCATTGTTGGTTTTTTAGCTGGCCTGGGCTGGGTTCAAACCTGCCAGCTTCGATGTATGTGACCAGTGCCCTACTCAACTGAGCTGTAGGCTCAGTTGTTTTCTTTTTTTATAAACGACTTTATCGAGATATTCATATACCATGCAGATTACCCACTTTACACTTACAGCTCAGTGAGTCTTTAATCCATTCATAGGTGGTGCAACCATCATCACAGTCTGAGTTTAGCATACTTTGTTCCCCCTCAGAAGAAGCGTCATATCCATTAGCATTCACCCCCCTCACCTTTGTTTACCTTTTGATTCATAGAGGATAACATGCTCTCTAAATGGAAATGGCAAATCAGTGTTTTTTTTTTTTTTTTAAACCTAGAAATTCTATGAGGTTTTTTGAATAAAAATTAAACGTGGTATATAACAAAAAGCCATGTGTATACTGGTGTTGATGTATATTCAGCCATTCTTGGTGCTGGTGGTCAGAAGCGTTGTTGCTCTTTCTTCAGGCCCTGGGGGAGTCCTTAGGGAAGGGCGATGATCACAAAGACATGGACATCATCACCAAGTTCCTGAAGGTGAGTGGAGAAGGGAGGGCGTTGTGGATGCTTGTAACCTGTTCTTACACTTTTGGATTATTAAGGTTAAAGGCTGGAAAGGGAAAGCCTCAGTAAATGTCCCCGTGCATAGTGTTTATGATGTCGCTGGGTGCTCGGATATAGCAGCTAGTGGAAGGAAACGTGAGTTTACTTTCCTTGTGGCACATTTTTTAAAAGCTAGCTTATTAATGTAAACACAGGAAAGAATTATAATAGCAAAATGGACAAGGAGTTGGGAGTTCTTGTTTTTTGTAAACATCCTAGGAAGGAATGCAATGGAGATTTCCAGAAGCTGTTGTAAGAGGCTGATGACAATAAGGAAAGGAAGGAGGGGGAAAGGCATTGGCAGTGAAAACAAGTAACCACGTCCATGACCTTCCTGAGTGTTCATTTCTTCAGGTCTATAGATGATTGCCTGTTTTTTGCTGTGATCTACTAATTTCTTCTTTCTTCTCAGCATTTCTCTCTTTAGTGGGTTAGGTAAAGTGTGTGAGTCCCAGATTCTTTTTAACATTTATTTACAAACTTGTGCTCAGGCCAAGAGTTTCGAATGCGTGAAATGCTTTGACTTACATGTACAGTTAAATACAACATTAAATACAGCATACGAGTCATTCATTGAGGATAATGGCTTGGAACTAGGCAGGGCATGGGAACTAGTAGAGCTGGAATTTCCTCTGGGAATGATGGCCTTCTTATATGGTGTTTGCATAGGTGATGCCACCAGAGGGGTATGTCCTCTTCAGCCATCTGCTGTCCATTTCTAAAGTGCTCTTTGTGAAGTTAAACCCAAGGGCACTACAGTGGTTTTCTAGGGCTGGGGGAGAAGCGTGAGGGGAATGGATGATGGCTTCTTTTACTTCTATTTTTTTCCCCCCTCCTTTAGTCAGGTGCTTTAGTGGGAATTTTAAATTGAATTTGGCTTTTACTATGTAAGTAGAAAGTAAAGACTGGAAGATACTAGAACTTGGAAGACTGATTTAACTGTCATGGTACATATAATACTGTGGATAAGTCTAGGTTGGTTGAATTTTATGTAAATAGAAATAAACTTTCAATTGTATTCCTATCAGTTACCTATTAAATTTGTTAGTTTTTTGGGGAGGGGACAGAAATTATCTTGAGCTAGGAATATATGTATAGACTAGGGAGGTACTACTTGCCAGAGGTGCTACTGCAAACATACATGAGAATTTAAACGGTTATTAAATACTATTTGGTGATATTTTAATCAGTTGAGCCATTTACTTTAAGGGTGGAAGTATTCTGTTTTGTGTATTAGAAAGTGTTTAAACTTACTGAACCACTGGGTGGCACTGTAGTCTAAATTTACTCATCTCTCTATAGTTTCTTCTCGGTGTTTGGGCTAAAGAATTGAATGCCAGAGAAGATTATGTAAAACGCAGTGTGCAGGGTAAACTGAACAGCGCCACGCAGAAGCAGACCGAGTCCTACCTCAGACCACTTTTCAGAAAGCTGCGGAAAAGGGTGAGGCTTCTTGGAGAATGCTTTTATTAGCTGATTTTAAAAATAGAAGGTATAGATTTAAAATCTTTGCAATCTGTTTTTCACTATATGCAATAGCTTCTAAAGTTAGTTATGCTTTTTTCTTTTCCAGAATCTTCCTGCTGATATTAAAGAATCGATAACAGATATTATTAAATTCATGTTGCAGAGAGAATATGTGAAGGTACGTTACTGTGCTGTGCATTGAAATTGTTAAGGGCATGTCTGGGTTATCTGCATAATGGTAATATTTATTTGGGATGGGAGGATTTTATATAGTATATTTAAGGGTAAATGTGAAATGAGCTAGTGGTTAAAGTTTTCCATTGTTTTTGTTTGTCACTTTTATTGTTAGGGATTGAATAACAAATGTTGTGGCTGCGCTGTATTTTCTTAGTCATTTTAAAAGTAGGTCTAAAGGTTTTTTGAGGTGTGAACTATGTACATGTGTAAGGAATGTTTATTTTATGAATAGGGTTGGATTTTGAAGAGTGTAAATGGTTGATTATGACTCGGAACCCATTTTCCCATAGAAATAATGTTACATAGGTTCTCCCAGGCCAGCTATGAAAGCCCATGTAATCTATAATATAGCTGAGCTGTTATACTTATGATACCATGGAATTTAACCACTCTTTGTAGGTGTTTCTTTGGGAAAATGGTTCAAGTGAGGCTCTCAGCTCTCTTCTGCTGTAGAGCTACAACAATAGCAGACCCCATGCAGGGGGACACTTTTCTCCCTTGCGCCGTCTCTTTACTCCTGAATGGGCTCTGGGAGGATGCTGCAGAGTGAAAGAGCTCCGGTGTCCAAGGCTCCTGGGGTAGAGTTCAGACAGTGGAGAGTGGGGGACGGCCTGCTGATGGAGGGGAACAAGAAGAGGAGGGCCCAGTGCACCGGTATTGGGGATTGGAGATAGGACAGAGTTTGAGGGAGGCTTTGTGGCTGTTCCTCCCTAGAGATTAGGAGTGGGGCATTTTAGTTTAGCCATCCCAGTGACAGTGCCAGAGTAGTAGAAGGGTGGGAATGGCATTGCTTATTTGGTGCTACGGGAGGGGGGACTGCTGGCATCCCTGGGTGACTGGGTGGTTTGTTTGAGTAGAGCCTTAGCTAAGGAGGCTACTATAGAGGTCATACTCCTAGTGAGAGCCTGTCATTGTTCAGTCGTACGTGTCGTACTGAGGTTGATTGCACTGGGATAGATGGAGAGGGCCACCATCACTGCATGAAGAGATACCTGCCTTTTAGAGTGGATGCCTTTCTTCTTCTTAATTTTTCTCATGATTGTGTATCAGATCTAGGTGCAAGCTTATTTTGTATGCACTACAGAAAGAACGAGGAAAGTTTAGTAGCCTATTTGGACAATGTTCTTTGGAATTTGGGAGAATCTACAGATAGTCTCCGAGTTACAAACATCTGATTTATGTGTAGCTTAGACTTGTGAACAGAGGCTAATACAGATAATAGGTAAATGTACCTGTTCCAAATGACATACAAATTCAACTAAGAACAAACCTACAGAACCTGTCTTGTTTGTAACCTAGAGACTGCCTGTAAATCTTGGGATTTTTATCAATTAAGGTTTCATGTTAAAATCTGGACACGAGTTATTACTGATACATATGTGCTTTATGAAATCTCTTGAGCAGAGCAAGTTCGAATTTAACTTTTGGTAGAAAATGATGTTCTGTAGGACCTGGGTTTTTAAAAAATCACTCTATGAGTATAAATTGGCATAACCACTTTGGAAAGCTTCTGTCTATATTCCTAAGACTTAGTAGTTCCTTTCTTGCATACGTACCCAATATAAATTGGTGCACAATTTTATACATACTATATTTATCAATAAACAACAATGACGGCTGCAACCAAAAAATAGCCAGGCATTGTGGTGGGCGCCTGTGGTCCCAGCTACTTGGGAGGCTAAGGCAGGAGACTCGCTTGAGCCCAGGAGTTGAAGGTTGCTGTGAGCTGTGATGCCACAGCACTCTACCCAGGGCAACAGCTTGAGGCTCTGTCTCAAAAAAAAAAAAAAAAGAAAAAGAGCCATTTGTTGTCTTTGGTCTCTATCTTCACTGTTTGTAGCTGTTCTTTCTAGGTTCTTGGTGGGTGGGAGGTTTGGGGGGCCAACGTGAGCTGATCTCATCCTTCAGCTATTTGATTCAAAGGCTGGTGTTTCCTGTCATTTACACATCCGTTGTGGATGCTGTGTGAGCATCCCCAAACAGAGCCCCACTGCCTTCAGAGAACTTGGTAGTACACAGGGAATAGGTACTGTTTTAGGTTGGATTATTAAAAACTAGTTATTGTCTGTTTCTGCACGTGATCTTAGCCAAAAGGCTGAGAAGTGATGGTAATCTTCTGTTTCTGCATGCCCACCCATGAAGGAGATGGGAGTCTCAAGGACACCCGAACTCAAATTCCCATCAGTGCATCAAATTAACTACCTGCCAATTCCAGATCAGAAATAAATTAATATTAACATGTAAAGGATACAAAGGAATGTTTGTCTTTTTTGCTTATAACCTACCTTTGGTTTCTGTTTTTCCATAGATATTTGTGGTTCTGGGCAGGGCAGTCAGTTACCCCATATTTTTGTCTCTTTGAATCACAGGAATGGTAGTATTTCTTTTTTTTTTTCTTTTCTTTTTTTTTTTTTTTTTTGAGACAGAGCCTCAAGCTGCCCTCCTGGGTAGACTACCGTGGCAGCACAGCTCACAGCAACCTCCAACTCCTGAGCTTAAGCAAGTCTCCTGCCTCAGTCTCCCAAGTAGCTGGGACCACAGGCGCCCGCCACAAGGCCTGGCCATTTTTTGGTTGCAGCCGTCATTGTTATTTGGTGGCCCGGGCTGGATTTAAACCTGCCACCTTAGGTGTATGTGGCTGGAGCCTTAGCTGCTTGAGCCACAGGCGCGGAGCCTAGTATTTTCAGTATGCCCAAAATTTGGATGAAAAGTAGAAAGGGCTGTGAAATACTTGAAATAAAAATTTGGATCAACATAGTATTTTTGCCTTTCTGATTTCTTCTTCATGTTTCCCATCAGGCAAATGATGCTTATCTTCAGATGGCTATTGGAAATGCACCTTGGCCCATTGGTGTTACTATGGTTGGTATCCATGCCAGAACTGGCCGGGAAAAGATTTTTTCCAAGCATGTCGCACATGTTTTAAACGATGAAACTCAGCGGAAATACATTCAGGTAAGCAGTTTGGAAGGAAATACATTCTCTGATTCCCCAAACTATGAGTCTTGAGAGCAGACAAAGAATTATAGTATATGGGAAAAAGCACGATAGGATTGAAGTCCCCTTTTATTTTTTAAATAGACGTGAGGTCTTGTGCTATTGCCCAGGCTGGAATGCAGTGGTGTGATCGTGGCTCACTCTAACCTTGAACTCTTGGCTTGAGTAGTCCTCTGTCTCAGCCTTCCAAGTGGCTGAGATGATAGGCCAGCAACATCAAGTATGGCTAATTCTTAAATTATTTTATAGAGACAGGGTATTGCTACATTGCCAAACTTGTCTTGAATTCCTGGGATCAAACCATTTTCCCCCCCTTGGCTTCCCATAGTGCTCGGGTTATAGTTGTGAACCTCTATGCCCAACATTTTCTTTTTTTGGCCATTTGAACCCACCACCTCCGGCATATGGGGCTGGCGCTCTACTCCTTTGAGTCACAGGCATCGCCCTTTTTTTTTTTTTTTTTTTTAACAGATATATTAGCAAGTAAAATTTGACCTTATCTAAACAAATTTGACACATACATAAACTCTCAAATTTGAAGTTTAGTGAAGAGCAACAAAGTTAAAGTATTTTGTAATATATCTCTATTTCTTTCAAGGTAGATCTAATAACGCAACAGGTATGGAGAGTAAAGACTTGGCTTTAATGCATGTAATCATTTTAGGTAGCATGTTACAACACTGTTTCTAGTCATGTGAGTAGGTCTAAAGTATGTATAGTTTTTTTTCTTAAAGTTATACATGCCTTACATAAACTTATTTTCATCATTGTTGTAATAAACTTTCCTCCTTAGTAGGGGGAAAAACATCAACCGTAATCTTCCTCTTGCCAAACTGTCATAAATCGCAGACTCTGACTGTATAATGACTTTCAATGGATGGTAATTCTAAAACTTGAAGATGATACTCCGGAAGTTTACTTAAAATTAAAAATTCACTTAAAATGCATAAAGTGCTTCCAGATTTTGTGCCAGAGACCAGTCCTTACCATATTTATGAATTATCTTTTTGTTTGTGTTTCACTTCCAAGTGCTGAATGTTAATCTGTGTCACACTTTATGCCTTACATGTATTAGCATTTTAAAACACGATTTCAGTCTGACTTTCTAATGTGAACTGTCATAGAGTTCAGACATACTTCTGGAAATTCAACCACATTTTCTTTTCTTAATCACCTGTGACTTTTTTGAAATCAAAGCTTTAGTTGGGAAAAAAAAGTGTTGTTTGACTTTAACAGTAGAAGAGAGTTCTCAGGGATTAAATTTCTTAATTGTGTTCATCTATTTCATCACCAAAGCTATAGTGTGTACAAATCCATATGATTTTTAGATAAATTGTCTTAAAGAAGCTTTTCTTTTTATAAATAATGGTTTGATTTCTACCCTAGCCCATAAACTGGTTTTCCTTTTTAAAGTGTACCTAGTGTTTGTTAAAGACAATTTTAGGTTTTTTGGAAGCCACCTAGTGACCTTTCCTTCTTCCCTTGTTCTTCCTTTTTAACTCTTCTTGTCCCATTTAAGAAAATTCTCCCCCCCCCCCCAAAGTGATACAGGAAAATTGGTGAATACACAGTACCTGAAATTTACTCCCATAGACCCAGTCCTCTTCTGAGGGTGAGGCACAGCCAGGTGGACTCAGAGCTCTTCAGCAGAGGGATGTCATGGCCCACTGAATGCGTAAGGGACCACATTTCTTTGGGTGGGTGCTAGTGCCATACATCACATCTCTTAGTAACCTTGGTGCTGTCCTGCAGCACTTTGATGACTGACTTGGGTTACTGTGCAGAGAAACGGGTTAATCAGGTTTGCAGACAATAAACTAGGAGGATTAAGGTTGTGTATTAGGGTGGAAAGGGAATTGATATTTCAGAAATTCTTGACAGACAAACAATGTTTTTCAACCTTTTTATAGTTAAACTTCTGCAGGACACTTAAATTATGTTGATCAAAAAAGAGTAAAGAAAAGAATATACTACTGTGCTTTGAATTTCTTTCAAAAATAATTAATGATCTTCAAAAATGTTTGTGGCACACCTAAGATCCTCTCTTGCTGCACACCAGTGTGCTGTGGCACAGCAGTTTAAGATCACTGGATTAACGAGAAGGGCAGATTCTCGTTACTATAATACTATATACTATATACTATAATACTATATACTATAATACTATAAATTCTCGTTACTATAATACTATATACTATAATACTATAAAAATATAGTATTTAGCAGGGACAACCATAAGAAAATTTGGATCTATAACCCACCTGTTTAAGTAAATAATTTGAGCAGTGGCTATAAGAAAGAATTAGGGAATTTAGTGGACTAAATTTAGCATAATTAAATTGGTAGTATGTTAAGGCCATGAGAGTTTATGCTACATTATTATACCTAATAATTTAGTATTAGTATCCACAGGGCAAGAATGTAGTACATTGTTGTACCCCTAGAAACTAAAACATCTAGCTTCTTGTGGTTGCTCAGTAAAGATGTTCTGATTGAATTGAGTACCTGTAGAACAAGAGAGGTGATAGTTCTCTTTCTAGACCTTGGGATAGGAGACACTTGCTGGAAATCTAGGCAGGGGGTCAGTAGAACTTTCTGGTGGAAGGTGATTAAACTTTCTCTTAATTAAGGTGTAAGTGGACAGATTTAGAGTCAGTGTAAGGCAAAATTTTTTTTAAATTTTGAAATATAGATTCAGAAGTTGCAAAAATAACACGAAGAAGCTTTTTAGTAGGCACAATTGTCCCAAGGTAGGAGCAGAACTGGCTTGCAAGATGGGGGCGATAGCTGTCTCTAAGCACTGAGTTAACTGTTGCCTTTTTTGGCCGTTCTGACCCTTAGATTTCTCTGATTGTTTTCTGCTGTTTTCCCTACAGGCCAGTGTTCAAACCTAAAGTTAGCAACTCATGTGCCCGCAAGAGAGTCAGATAACAACAGACCTCTGGCCTTAGGTCTGTCTTCTGTTTTCCTACTTTTCATATAGGTACAAATAGAGGCAGCATTTCATTTTCTTCAACTCGGCATAAGAAAAGTGAATAGTGCAAACACAGAGTCCAGTGTCAGCTCATGTCTTGGCCTCTTTTGTTGGAATCGCTTGAGCTCGTTCTTGCCCTATACAGTTATGTTTCAATGTTTCAAATGTTGCTCAGTCTTTTTTATTTTTTTTTTAATTAGAAGCAAAATTTTGATTTTTAGAAAAGTGTACTCTAGAGGCTCAGGTGGGCGGATTGCTTGAGTTCAGGAGTTTTGAGACCAGCCTCTTAGGCAAGAGTGAGACACTGTCTCTTAAAATAGCTGGCCATTGTGGCGAGTACCTGTATTCCCAGCTACTTGGGAGGTTAAGGCAAGAAGATCGCTTGAGCCCAAAAGTTTGAGGGTGCTGTGAACTATAACACCATGGCACTCAGCCCCAGGGTGACTGAGTGAGACTGTCTCAAAAAAAAAAAAAAAAAAAAAAGTGTGCTTTCCTATTTTTAAAATATTGGGACTACCTAAAAAAACTAACATTGCATAAGGCTAACAGAATGTCAGTTTGTGATCTCTGTCTTAAACCTAAAGTTAGCTCAAGCAAAAGAATGCTGCCACCTCTGTGTTAGGATTTTGTGAAATCCTTATACAGTTAAATGAGTAATTTACTAAACTGTCCTATGAATTGTTCTCTTGATACTTTGGTACCTAGGTGAGGTCGATTTGAATTATTCTAAAAAAGAACAGTTTAAGTATATTATTTGAAGTCAGGGGTTGGCAAACTTCTTAAAGGACCAGGCAGTAAACATCTTGGGCTCTGCCCTTCGTGTGGTCTCTGCCCCACTGCTCAGCTGTAGTGTTAAAAACAGCTATCCTGGGCTGTGTGCCAGCAGGATCTGTTTATAAAAGGGAAGGGCCTGTGAACCATAGTTTGCTGACACCTGGTAAACATATAAATCCAAACCTTTTTTACATTACTATTTGCCGAGGAGGTAATTGTGAGAATCATTTAATAGAGTAATTATTTCTTTTTAATTGAGGTATAATACCCCTCGACAGTGCAGTGCTTGAAGTGCACTAACGTTAATTGTACAGCTCAATGATTGTTGATGTGTGTGAGGTATAGGGGCTATGAAACAAGGTCTACGTCTGCAACGTTTCCAGTAGGTTCCTTACACCCTGCTCCCAGCCTGAGCCCCCCAGCAGAAGTAACCCCTGTTGTGACATGTGCCATTATTGATTAGTTTGCCTGTTCTTGGACATCATGTAAATGGAAACTTGCAATGTGTGGAATTGTATTTTTTTACATTTTTTTTTAAATTTAGAAGTATTGGTAAGAAATATGCTTTATTGAATATGGTAGAAATCAAGGGACTATTTTACTGGAATAGGAATTTATTTTTTGGTTTTATGCAAATCTCCTTGGAGAGGGTTTTCTCACCACACAGATGCAAATACTCCTTGGGGAGGGTTTTCTCACTACACAGAGCAAAGGGAAGTTTTATAGCTTGTTAGCCTCAAGTGCAGGGTGAGGGTGAAATTCCTTCTGCTAAATACAGATGTACCCTTTGACCCAGATTTTGGTAAAACTTCTTTTACACAAATTGTAGGAAGCTCTTGATTTTTTTAAAAGACTTTATAATTCAGTCATTTCCACACATCTCTTCAAGAAGTTCACATCTTAGGCCCTCTTATTGTAAAGAAGAGAAGGTAGGGCTGGGTGCAGTGGCTCACAGTTGTAATCTCAGCACTTGGGAGGCCAAGGTGGGAGGATTGTCTGAGCTCACAGGTTTGAGACCAGCCTGAGACAGAGCGAGACCTCATCTCTAAAAATAGCTGGCGTTGTGATGGGTGCTTATCATCCCAGCCATTTGGGAGGCTGAGGCAAGAGAATTGCTTAAGCCCAAGAGTTTGAGGTTGCTGTGAACTGTGATGCCAGGAAGGGCTGCAAAGTGAGACTCTGTCTCAAAAAAAAAAAAAAAACCCAAAAAGACAAGGTAGGTATTGTATTTTGTTGTGTATAATATGGTCCTGTGTATAATGCATGCCCATGATTTGGTCCCAAACTCTCATGGAAAAAATCTTTTGTTTTGCTTTTTTTTTTTTTTTTTTAAATTTATTGTTGGGGATTCATTGAGGGTACAAGAAAGCAGGTTTCACTGATTGCTTTGTTAGGTAAAGTCCCTCTTAAAATTGTCTTGCCCCCAAAAGTTGTGGCACACACCAAGACCCCACTCCCTCCCTCCTTCCCTCTCTCTGCTAATCTCTTCCTCACTCCTCCCTCCTCCTTCCTCTCTCTGCTCACCCTCTCCCCTTGCCATTAATTGTCCTCATATTGATTGATTACATAGGATTCACACTTCTCCATTCTTGTGATGCTTTACTAAGAATAATGTGTTCCACTTCCATCCATGTTAATACAAAGGCCATAAAGTCTCCATGTTTTTAAATGGCTGAGCAGTATTCCATGGTATACATATACCACAGCTTGTTAATCCATTCCTGGGTTTGTGGGCATTTAGGCTGTTTCCACATTTTGGTGATTGTAAATTGAACTGCAATAAATAGTCTAGTGCAAGTGTCCTTATGGTAAAAGGATTTTTTTCCTTCTGGGTAGATGCCCAGGAATGGGATTGCAGGATCAAATGGGAGGTCTAGCTTGAGTTCTTTGAGGGTTCTCCATACTTCCTTCCAAAAAGGTTGTATTAGTTTGCAGTCCCACCAGCAGTGTAAAAGTGTTCCCTTCTCTCCACATCCACGCCAGCATCTGCAGTTTTGAGATTTTGTGATGTG
>CAUYQV010166931.1:0-12169 GCA_963574575.1 Galagoides demidoff
GCGGGTGCCTGTGGTCCCAGCTACTTGGGAGGCAGAGGCAGGAGACTCGCTTGAGCCCAGGAGTTGGAGGTTGCTATGAGCTGTGATGCCATGGCCCTCTATCCAGGGGGACAGCTTGAGGCTCTGTCTCAAAAAAAAAAAGAAAAAAGTATTTTATTCCTACTCTTAGTATCTCTACTTGTTTTTTCCTCATGAATCACTAAAATGCTATACGTATTTTATTCTAAAAGCATAGAAAATGACTCAATTTACCATATGATATGAAAAAAATCAATTTTAATGTAAAATTTTATTACCATTCTAAATAACTTATCACTTCTGGTAAGATGAATTTGCCCATGCTGAGTAGAATTTATAGAAAATTTGACATTTGAAACTTATGAAATAATAAATCCAAGCTGGTTATACAAAGTAGTGATGAAGATTAATTGGCAAAGAAACCTTTAGATTAGTTTCTAGCTGAGAATTACTAATTTGAAGAAGTTTTATATATAATGCTAAAATATTTGGAAAGTATTTAAAAATAGCATTTCTTAAGAAGGAAAATTATTCAGGTTTCTTCTGTTATTTTGATTTTTTTCAGTTTGTTTATTCTTTTCTTTTGAAACAGTCTCTCTCTTGTCGCCCTGGGTAGATAGCTGTAGTATCATAGCTCACAGCAACCTCAAACTCTTAGGCTTAAGAAATCTTCTTGCCTCTCTACCTCCCAAGTAGCTGGAACTACAGGTGCCCACCATGCCCAACTAATTTTTCTATTTTTAGTAGAGATGAGGTCTTACTCTTGCTCAGGCTGCTCTCAAACTCCTGAGTTCAAGCAATCTACCCACCTCGGGCTCTTTGAGTGTTAGGATTACAGATGTGAGCCACTGCACCCAGCCAGTTTGTCTTTTTTGAGCTGTGTAAGTTGCTTAGGTAATATTACAACAGAAGAACATCTGAGTCGTATAGTATTATAATAATTGGCATATTTTAGAAGGTATATGTCATATTCTCTTTTATAAATCATAAAATATATGAAAACTACCTACATAACTTACAGTGAAACATATGACACTACATCTTGGTTATCTCTTCCTATAAGTACATAGGGAACATTCACATTTCTCTTCCACCCAAACGTCTATGAGAATTTTTAAACTTAAGATAAAATTACTATAATTGCTTTATCAAATATGTATTTCCCTATATATATCCACCAGTCAACTTTTTAAATGCATTTCAAAAGAAGTTGCAAGCATCAGTGACCTTTACTCCTTACACATTTAAACATGCAATCATTAATTAAATTTGATATTTGTTAATATATTGAGGTAAATTGTACATGTAGTCATATGCATAAAACCTAAGTGTGCACTTCAGTCAGATCTGACAAATGCCTGCACCCCTGTAACCTGACATCATCATCCTGTGGAGTTGCGAGTTGCCTCACGATCATTCTTGTCAGTACTACCTCACCTCCTTCCAGAGGCAACTGTTACTCTGATTATTTCAACACTGGTTAGTTTTGTCTGATCTAGGATTTCATATAAATGAGATCATACAATATGTACTTTTTTGTGTAAAAAGTTCTTTCATTCAACATTGTGTTTTTGAGATTTATTATGTTTTACCATGTAATAGTTTGTTTTACAAAGTGGTTATAGTCTTTTACACTTCACCTACAAAACATGAGTCTTAGTTGGTCCTTGCAGTGTTTGGTGGTAGTGTTTTAATTTTGGTCATTTTGAATATAATTCCCATTTCCCTCATAACTATTGATGTTGATTAAATTTTCATCTTTTTTTGGCATTGTTATATTTTCTTGTTTTTTTCTTTTTTGGGGGTAGGGTTACAGTCTCTGTTGCCCTCGATAGAGTACCCTCTTATTGTAACTCAGAATTGAAACCTCAAACTCTTGGGCTCACGTGATCCTCTTGCCTCAGTTTTTTATTTTTAGTAGAGACATGGGTCTCACTCTTGTTCAAGCTGGTCTCAAATTGATGAGCTCCACAGTCCACCCACCTCAGCCTCCCCAGAGTGATAGCATTCTTAAATGTTGTGTGAAATTCATAAGTAAACCATTTGGGCCTGGAGTTTTCTATGTGGGAAAGTTTTTGGTTAAAGAGTTCAGTTTCCTTAATAGACACAGAGCTCTTTAGATTTAATCTAGTTTTGGTAAATTGTGGAGGGTTTTTCATAACCTCATTATGCTTTGTAGCAATACGGCGTGTCTGGTAGATGTGCTATAGTTCACTTAACTGGTACTTTACTGCCGTAAGTAGTTTCTGATGTTCTGCTATTACCATTAGTGATGCAGAGGAAATACTATGTATTTTATAGTATGAATTTTTTGCTACAGGATCGATTCCCAGAAGTGAGGACTGCTGGGTTTTTCTTTCTCTCCTTTCTTTTTTTCCTCCCTGACTCTAAGGTCATCATGTCCTCCCTTTAGCTCCAGATTAAAGTTGACAATGCCTGTGCAGTAAAGTGAATATCATGACCCGATCCAGGCAGCAGAATGTAGTAGGTGTTGTGCCTATTGGAGGTATGGGAGAGGTGAAGTTCAAGGATAAACTGTTAGTATCATCCACATTATTTGGAAGCTGTGTTTCTGCACAGGAATGGAGTAGTTTGTGGTAGGCTAATGCTTTTACTGAAAACTGGAAAAAATGGGTAAATTTAGAAAATAGTAATTTTAATATTATGAAAGATTACCAAAGGATTGAAATTTATAGAAATGCTGGAGAACCTTTCAGAAGTTAGCTAAAGATTTTTGGCTGTGTTTCCCAGAGAAGAAGCAGCAATTGAGAATCTAGGTTTGGCAAAGGCAAGACAATGGGCTTGGCACCTGTGGCTCAAGTAGCTAAAACGCTAGCCACATACACCAGAGCTGGCAGGTTCGAATCCAGCACAGGCCTGCCAAACAACAATGACAGCTGCAACCAAAAAACAGCCAGACATTGTGGCGGCCTGTAATCCTAGACACTTGGGAGGCTGAGGCAGGAGAATCACTTGAGCCCAGGAGTTGGAGGTTGTTGTGAGCTGTGATGCCACAGCACTCTACCCAGGGTGATAGCTTGAGGCTCTGTCTCAAAAAAAAAAAAAAAAAAAAAAAGGCAAGACAATGCTGCCTAGGGAAGAGCAGAGCTTTTGTTTATCACAAAGGACTGGAGAAACAAAACCCTTTCAATTGAGTCTAGGAGGGCCAGCCATGGTGGCTCACCCCTATAATATTAGCACTAGGAGGCTGAGATGGGTATATTACTTGAGTTCAGGAGTTGGAGACCAGCCTGAGCAAGAGTGAGACCCCATCTCTACTAAAAATAGAAAAAACTAGCAGGTATGGTGGCACACACCTGCAGTCCCAGGTACTAGGGAGGCTGAGGCAAGAGGATCACGTGAGCCCAAGAGTCTGAGGTTGCTATGAACTGTGATAATGCCGTAGCACCCTATCCAAGGCAACAAAGTGAAACTGTGTCTCAAAAAGAAAAAAGAAAGTCCAGGAGGGACATTCCTTAGATGAGTCAGTGGCTAACTGGAGGTAGACTGATTATTACCAAAACTGCAACCCAGCCCAGAACCATTCCTGATTGGATTAAAGTGATCAGTCCTTTTCATAGCAGAACAAAGGGTGAACCCACTATTAATATAACATCATCCTGTGTCTCTGTGATTCTGTTATATACAGTGTTCAGTATTCAATGTGACATTACTAGTACTGTGAAGATGGAGAAACTGATGATTAAATAAGAGAGAAATCACAATGCTTTTATAGTTCATAAACATGATGATTAGATTTTCATGCTCATGTGTAAGATGTACCTCCCTCAAACTTTGTTATGATGTCAGCACATTGTCTGTCTGACATTAAAAAGAGAGAGATAAATCATTTTAGTAGCAGATTCTCACCAGATGCGTCGGCTCACACCTATAACTCTAGGAGGCCAAGGTGAGTGGATTGTTGGAGCTCAGGAGTTTGAGACCAGCCTGAGCAACAGCAAGACCCCATCTCTATTACAAAGAGAAAAATGAGTCAGGTTGTTGCAGGCGTCTATAGTACCAGCTCCTGGGGAAGCCAAAGCAAAAGGACCACTTGAACCTGTGAGTTTGAGTTGCTGTGAGCTATCATGATGCCATTGTACTCTACTCAGGGCAACAGAGTAAGACTCTGTCTCACAATAAACAAACAAAAAAGAAGCAGATTCTCAGGTGATCCTGATATTGGAGTTAGTAGATAAGGACTTAAGAGTAATAGCATATGTACACTGAGATATAACTTCATACGCACTAGGATGGCTAAAATAAAAAGACACAACAACTGTTTAGGTAAAGTTGTAGAAAAATTGGAATCAGATATTATTGGTGATGCTTGCTACTTTGCAGACAGTTTGGTGGTTCTTTAGGAAGTTAAATATTGGGCTGGGTAGGGTGGCTCACGCCTATAATCTTAGCACTCTTAGAGGCTGAGCCAGATAGATTGCCTGAGCTCAGGAATTAAGAGTGAGACCCCCATCTCTCAAAATAGCAGGGCGTTGTGGCGGGTGCCTATAGTCCCAGCTATAGTGATCAGGAGGCTGAGGCAAGAGAATCACTTGAACCTAGGAGTTTGAGGTTGCTGTGAGCTATGATGCCATGGCACTCTATGGAGGGTGACAAAGTGAAACACTGTCTCAAAAAAAAAAAAAAAAAGAAGTTAAATATAAAGTTTCTATTTGGCCTAGCAATTCTCCTCTGACATATATATCAAACAAATAAAAACATACATTAACTCAAAAACTTGTGCACAAATATACATAGCACACTAACATTACTCTTAATAGCTGAAAAGGTGAAATATCCCAGCTGTCCATTAGATGAATGGATAAGCAAAATGTGGCATATTCACATAGTGAAATATTATTTAGTCACTAAAAGGAATTTTTCTGATGCATGCTGCAAATTGAATGAACCTTGAGAACATTTTGCTGAGTCAAATATGCTAGACACAAAAGGACAAATTTTATATGGCTGTATTTGTATGAAGGATATAGAATAGGCAAATCCATTAAGAAAAATGTAGAATAAAAGTTTCCAGCAACTAGGGTAGGAGAATAGGAAGTTACTATTTAACAGATACAATATTTCTGTTTGGGCTAATAAAAAATCCAAGAAATAGATAGTGATGATGTTTGCACAGCATTATGAATGTACTTCATGCTACTGAGTTTTACACTTGGTTAATGGTTAGGATCTTTGAAGCCCAAGAGTTTGAGGTGGCTTTGACACCACAGCACTCTACCAAGGGTAACGAGTGAGACTCTGTCTCAAAAAAATAAATAAATAAATAAAAAGATGTTTAAAAAGGGAATGAGCTACTGATACATGCATGCTATGTATGACATGTATGAGTCTTGAAAACATGACGCTAAGTAAAAGGCTAAGTGTATGGCTGTATTTGTGAAAGGAGTGACAAAAACCTGTTTTGCGTGATAGCATTTATATGAGATACATAGAATCTGCAAATCTATAGGGAGGAGACAGAAGGTGGACTGGCTATTGTCAAGGGGCTGTTGGTGCAGGGGGTTAAAGAACTGGAGTGAGACAATGAGATTTGATTACTAATGAGTATGAGTTTCGAGGGTTATAAAAATGTTATAAAATTTTAGTATGGTGTTAATTACACAACCCTTTGAATATACTTTAAAATCATTCAATTGTATTTCTTTTGTTTGTTTTTCAGACAGTCTCACTCTATTGCCCAGGCTAGAATGCCGTGGTGCCAGTCTTCCTCATAGTGACCTCAAACTCCTGGGTTCTAGCGATTCTCCTCCTCCAGAGTAGCTACAGCCTATTAACAATGCCCAGCTAACTTATGGCTTTTTGGTAGAGGCGGGGTCTTGCGCTTTTTTTTTTGTTTGTTTTTTTAAGAGAAAGAGTCTCACTTTGTCACCTTCTGTAGAGTGTGATAGCATCATAGCTGACAGCAACCTCAAACTCTCAGGCTCAAACAATTCTCTTGCCTCAGCCTCCTGAGTAGCTGGGACTACAGGCTCCCACCACAACGTCCAGCTAATTTTAGAGACAAGGTCTCGCTAGTCTCGAACTCCTGAACTCAAGGGGTCCTCTTGCCTGGGCGTCCCAGAGTGCTAGGTATACAGGTGTGAGCCACCACACCTGGCCTAAATTGTATTCCTTAAAGGAGTGAATCATATGGTTTGTGAATTATATCTCAGTAATGATTAAGAAACTTAGATAATAAATAGCAATGAAAAAATAATCCATATTAATAGACAAATAGATGGAAAATGTTACCAGAGAAAAGACAAAGTGTCTATGACAATATGTAATTGGAATCATAGAGAACAGAGAAGAGGACATAAGCAGTATTTGAAGTGGTATTCCCCAAATTTTCCAAAATTGATGAAAGATACCAACTCACAGATTTAGGGTTTTCTGTGAATTCTAGTCAGTATAAATATAAATTAAACCAGCCATTCCTGGGCACATCTTTGTAAACAGCTTAAACTAAAACCAAACACCCCCCCAAAAAAAATCTTTTATAATAGCCACAGGGGGAAATAATGACACTCTACCTTCAGTGAAACAACAGTTTAAGACTGGTAGGTGGCCTGTAACCTCATGGTAAGGCAGGAGGATTGGTTGAGCATAGGAGTTTAGAACAGCCTAGGCAACACAGGAGACCCCCTTCTCAAAAATACAGGGCAGGAGCAGGTACAGATTGCTGTCCTCTCAGCAGGTTCAGTAGAAGGCAGGAGACAGACCACTGCGGTTGTTCCAGTAGGACCCACTTGAGCTAAGTATTGGCACTTCAGATAGGTAGGGAGCAATGGGAGATATATCTATCTTGGGGGAATACAGAAAGATGTTTCTAGAACATGCCAAGGTGGGTACTTTCAGAGAAGTTAATATTTTTCTTTCTTTCTTTCTTTTTTTTTTTTTTTTTTGAGACAGAGTCTCGCTTTGTCGCCCTTGGTAGAGTGCTCTGGCATCACAGCTCACAGCAACCTCAAACTCTTGGGCTCAAGTGATTCTCTTGCCTCAGCCGACAGGCACTACAAGGCCCAGCTATTTTTAGAGATGGGGTCTTGCTCTTGTTTGGGCTGGTCTCAAACCCCTAAGCTCAGGCAATCCCATCTGCACCCCCGCCAGCCTCCCAGAGTGCTAGTATTATAGGCGTGAGCCATGATACCAACCTCATCAATTTTTTTCTAATTTTTTGTTTTTTTAAGACTAGTCAACTGCATTAGTGAGAAGAAGAGAAAGAGTAGAACTAGGAGTTCAATCTGTAACTGATGGAACAATCAAGTGAGATAACTCACTGCCTTCAGACCAGCCAGGGACATCAATTTCTAAATTTTCAACTTCCACATCCACTCTTTTGTAAATCTGAACCCTGAAGTACAAGTGTCATGATAGTTTTTCCTTTTCACTTCTTTCACAGTCACTCATCCTCACTTTGCAAAGAAAGGTATACCTCTTTTAATTCTTTCTGTGGCACTTTGCTCCATCCAGTTGTCATATTAAAAAGAAAGAAAAGGCCAGGAGTAATGGCTCACACCTGTAGTCCCAGCTGCTTAGGAAGCTGAGGCAAGAGAACCGCTTAAGCCTGAAAGTTTGAAGTTGCTGTGAGTTGTGATGCCACAGCACTCTACCAAGGGTGACAAAATGAAACTTTATCCTAAAAATTAAAAAAAGAATAAAATTTTAGAAAAGAAAATAAAGCCTCCAAGTTTCCTCAGAAAGGAATGTTTTGAAATATTGGTATTGGCTGGGCGTGGTGGCTCACTCCTGTAATCCCAGCACTTGGGAGGCCGAAGCAGTGGATTGCCTGAGCTAACAGGTTCAAGACCAGCCTGAACCAAAGCGAGACCCCCATCTCTAAAAATAGCCAGGTGTTGTGGCAGGTGCCTGTAGTCCCAGCTACTTGGGAGACTGAGGCAAGAAGATCACTTGAGCCCAAGAGTTTGAGGTTGCTGTGAGATGTGACGCCACAACACTACCCAGAGTAATCATGTGACACTCAGTCTCAAAAAAAAAAAAAGATGAAATATTGGTGTTGATATACACAAAATGAATTTCTTATGAATTAGGTATCAGATCCTTTTGCAAGTCAGATAGTTTCTACTACTTTGTTTTCAATACACAAGTGATGTTAGCCATTATAAAAAATACGCATCAGTTTTAAATATTAGGTCAGTATATATTTTTTTAAGCAAATGACTCAAAAAGTGCTAAATAATTGAATGACATCATAAGGAAAACTTACTCTAGTCCCCGTCTACTTACTTACATGAGTATGATTTATTGGGGAAAAGGCATACATTTATTATAAACATAAAAGGAAATAGAACTGGTGCTGATTCCTCAATTCATAATTGAGAGGGAAAAAAAGTTCGACCCACCCCATTGAGTTGACAAACTCATTAAAAAATAAAATTCTGTGAAATATACATGAGTTTTAAAAAGACAACTAACAGGGCAGTACCTGTGGCTCGCTTATTAGGGCACCAGCCCCATATACCAAGGGTGGTGGGTTCGAACCTGGCTCTGGCCAAACTGCAACCAAAAAATAGCTGGGTGTTGTGATGGGCACCTATAGTTGCAGCTACTCAGGAGGCTGAGGCAAGAGAATTGCCTAAGCACAGGATTTGGAGGTTGCTGTGAGCTGTGATGACAGGGCACTCTATCCAGGGCAATAAAGTGAAACTTTTGTCTCTTAAAAAATAAAACAAGTATCAACCTAATATGGTAGAGTGAGCTAATTTGGACAGGTCAATCCTTGGGAAACAACACCTGACGATTATAAGCACAAGATACTTTTTTTTTTTTTTTTTTTTTGCAGTTTTTGGCCAGGGCTGGGTTTGAACCCGCCACTTCCAACATATGGGGCCAGTGCCCTACTCCTTTGAGCCACAGGCACCACCTTATTTTTTCTTTCTTTAAATGTTTTTTGTTTGTTTGTTTGTTTAGAGACAGAGTCTCACTTTATTGCCCTCAGTAGAGTGCTGTGGCATGACAACTCACAGCAACCTCCAACACCTGGGTTTAGGGTATTCTCTTGCCTCAGCCTCCCAAGTAGCTGGGACTACAGGAACCCGCCATAACACCTGGCTATTGTTTTTTGTTGTTGCAGTTTGGCCGGGGCTGGTTGGAATCCGCTACCCTCGGTATATGCGGCCAGTGCTCTACTCACTGAGCCACAGGCACCACCCACAAGATATTTTTAAATATTGAATTTAAATTTCTTTACATGTTTGTTGTTGTTTTTTTTTTAATTTTTTATTTTTTGGAGACAGAGTCTCACTATGTCACCCTCTGTAAAGTGTGGTGTCTCAGCTCACAGCAACCTCAAACTCTAGGGCTGAAGCAGTTTTCTTGCCTCAGCCTACCAGGTACCTGGGACTATAAGTGCCCGCCACAACGCCCAGCTATATTTTCGATGGAGTTGTCATTGTTTCGCAGGCCTGGGCTGGATTTGAACCCACTAACTCTGGTGTATATGGCTAGTATAGTACTCTAGCCACTTGAGCTACACAGGTGCTGAGCCATCTTTACATGTTTTTAGAGACGAGAATAAAGAATGAATGTAGGAAGCTGGGTATGGTGACTAGCACCTGTAATCTCAGCTACCCAGCAGGCTGAGGCAGGAGATTGCTTGAGGCCAGAAATTTGAGACCGGCCTCAGCAACATAGCGAGACCCCATTTCAAAAATACAGTGTACATGTCTAGGTGCAATGTCACCTACTCAGGAAGTTGAGGCAGGGAAAGTTGAGCCCAGACGTTGAAGACCAGCCTGGGCAACATAACAAGACCCCATCTCAGTTTTTTTTTTTTTTTAAAGCAATATACTGACTTTAAAATTTTGTCAGGAAAGTGAAATGGAGGTATAAGTTCTTTATTTACAGTTTTTTTTTTTTTTTTCTCAATCAGGCCCAGGCGATGTTTACAGTTTCTTAAAAAAGATGATGGTACATAATTCCATCACTATAAGATATTGTTTACATTGGATACATTTCAAAGACTAAAGCAACAGTTTTCTTTAACATTAATAATGAGAAGTTTTAAATGTTAACTTATAAATATCGAAAGATTTATGTAGTTTTTCAGAAGTATTTTAGCATGTATCTGAATAAAATCTTTTAAAGATTACTGGCAAAGCCAGCACTAAAGTGAGGCAAGGAGATATCTGGAGTGCTGAATTTAAGGGAGTTCTCACTTCCAAGGTCCTGCAGGTACAGTTAGTACTTGGGAGAACCTAACGGTTCACTTATATGTCTGATGTTGTATCTAGAATATTTACTGTGCTCATCACAGTCCCAGCCCTGATGACTGGATTATTCAAATTAGAAATTAGCTTGTGAAAAATTGGTTTTAGAGAAAAATTTTTGGAAATAACAGTCATTTTTCAATTGTTTCTAATTTGTTTTTTAGGGTGGGGCTGAAAACTCAGCCTGAATCAAAATGCCCTGAGCTGCTTGCCAATTACTGTGACATGTTGCTAAGAAAAACACCATTAAGCAAAAAACTAACCTCTGAAGAGATTGAAGCAAAGCTTAAAGAAGTGGTACATAAGTTTTTTTGTATTTCAACTTTTTAAATTACCTTACTTTGAGTTTCTGTTCTGCTTATAGGACTTGCTGTAATAATACCAATTTTTAAAAACATATATCTGGGGCAGTGCCTATGCTCAGGCACCGGCCCCATACACCAAGGGTGGTTCAAACCCAGCCCCGGCCAAATTGTAACAACAACAACAAAAAAAGCCGGGCATTGTGGCAGGCACCTGTAGTCCCAGCTACTCTGGAGGCTGAGGCAAGAGAATCGCCTAAGCCCAGGAGTTGGAATTGCTGTGAGCTGTGATGCCACAGCACTCTACCGAGGAGGGCAACATAGTGAGACTCTGTCTCTACCAAAAAAAAAAAAAGTATATCTGTAACTAGCTAATGTTGTAAAGTTTATAGCATAAGACTACTGGATAGTTATTTTTCTCTGTGAAAATTTTTATTTTATGGCTACAGATACCATTCAATTCTCCTTTCTTGATTCTTTTTAGGCAGTATTCTATATCCTATTAAAAGATTAAAAAGGGGAAAATAAAACTGATAAGTTTGGAATAATAATAGAGAGTGGGACTTTTTCACTCTTTTATTTTTTGTGAGAGCCCAACATAGAGATGAATGAGAGTAGATAAAGAGTTAGTTGCTCTCATTTTTTTTTTTGCTAGTGTAACAATAAAAACCAAAGAATACAGAGAAGGGAAAATAAGAAGGAAAGACATAGGGCAAGTGTAGACAAAAAAGATAATTATAGTCAGGAAAAAAGTAAAGAAGATGTGGAGAAGAGAAAACCATTGATTTTTTTTTTTTCATGGAAAGTGTGGTTCCTTTTTTATATAGAATCTTAAAAAGCTGGTATTTATGGGGACTAAACGGTTATTTGGTCACATTCTCACATTTGCTGACTTTTCAGGTAGTCTAACGATTGGTTATGTTTCAGAGATAGCCTCTATCTGTATTTGTTTCTATAAATTTCTGAATTTTGGCAATTGGGGGATATAGAAAGGTCTAAATGAGAGAGATTATTTAAGAGTATATAAGAATTGAAAGTAACTTTGTTTTTCATACAGCTCTTGGTACTTAAATATGTACAAAACAAAGATGTTTTTATGAGGTATCACAAAGCTCATTTGACACGACGTCTTATATTAGACATCTCTGCTGATAGTGAAATTGAAGAAAATATGGTAGAGTGGCTAAGAGTAAGTATTTTTTTTAATATTTGGTTTCTAATATATTATGTGGTTTATATACATCTTTAAGACATTTTGAGTGATACCGTTACTGTTAAAGAAATGGGGAGCATTTTATAAGAATATAGCATCAATTATATAAAGTGATGACTAATAAGGTAAATTTTCTTAATAAAGACTTACAGTAAAACATCTTTGCTCTTGGCTCGGCGCCTGTGGCTCAGTCGGCTAAGGCGCCAGCCATGTACACCTAAGGTGGCGGGTTTGAATCCCCAGCCCGGGCCCACCAAACAACAACAATGGCTGCAACCAAAAAATGGCCAGGCATTGTGGTGGGCGCCTGTGGTCCCAGCTACTTGGAAGGCTGAGGCAGGAGACTCGCTTGAGCCCAGGAGTTGGAGGTTGCTATGAGCTGTGATGCCATGGCCCTCTACCCAGGG
>CAUYQV010166932.1:0-22956 GCA_963574575.1 Galagoides demidoff
GGCCACTAGCTATTGTTAGAATTATAGTTGTTATGTGTATGAAATTCATTCCCTCCAAATAAATGATCACTGAACTTTTAGAAGAAGCCCTCTTTGGTCGTGGTATGTTACTTTAATAAAAAGGAAGGAAGGAAGGAAGGACTGGGTGGTGCCTGTGGCTGAAACGGGTTAGGGTGTCAGCCCCATATGCCAGAGGTGGCAGGTTCAAACCCAGCTCTGGCCAAAAACTGGAAAAAAAAAAAAAGCACTGAGTTTAATTTGGTATTCTTCACTTAGGACTTTTTCTTTGCATTACTTTTCATGAAATAGAGCTATAGTTTTTTGTTTTTGTGTTTTACTTCTTATATGTTTATAAAGTGGTCACTTACATTGAAAATGAATTAGAAAACTCCATCTTTTCACGAAACTGAATTGTTGAATGCTGTTTACAGTTCCATCCACTTTGCCTGATGTTACTGTTACCAGCCTTGCTTTTTTGTTATTTGGTTTTTCTCATACTCATTTAATGAACACATATTTTTTTAATACATACAATGTTCTAAGCATTGATTTATACTTATCCATCATTTAACCTATATCTTGCTTATTTTTTAAAAAGCAGGTATCATTCAATGAACCAATCTGAGAGTCTTTTATTTTATGGCAGGAAGATTTAACCTGCTTATAGTTATTATAATATGAGCTATGATTGGAATTGCTTCTTGCTGGTTATTTTGTTTTTGGATTTATGCTTCCTTTGTTTTTCTTTGCTTTTTATGTTTCATTTTATGGGCTCCTATTATTTTATAGTCATCTTTCAGTGTTTATGTTGTGTGTTCCTGTTCTTAAATTTTCTGTAGGTAACCTAAAAATACCTTTAAATTTGTTAAATATAATACTTTAAAATGCATTCCTCTAATTCTTAAATTCATTATCTTTTGAATCCCAATATTAATTCATGTTTCTAAATATTTTTTCAAGACAATATATTACTCTGTCACCCAGGCTAGCCAGGCTGGAGTGCAGTGGCATCATCACAGCTCACAGCAACCTCAAACTTCTGGGCTCAAGCCATCCTCTTGCCTTAGCCTCCCAAGTAGTTGGACTACAGGCACCTACCACCATGCCCAGGTAATTTTTCTATTTTTAGTAGAGACAAGGCTCTTGCTCTTGCTCAGACTAGTCTCAAACTCCTGACCTCAGGCAATCCTCCCACCTAGGCCTCCCAGAGCACTAAGATTACTGAGGTGAGTCATCACTCCCAGCCTGTTTTAATGAATTTTTAACCTTCTGCTTCCAATTCTTTCCCCCACCCCTCTACCACTTCTTGTCTTCTATAATACTATTATTAGTGATTAAGAGACAAACCAATAAAAAACTTTTTGTTGGTCTTTCCTTTCAAAAAATGTTGACAGCTTTTTCAGCTTATTAACCAACATAATAGCACTTACTGAGATTTTTCTCTTATTTGGCTATATGGCTTAATGAGAGTTCTTTGTATTATAGATTCAAGAACTATTAATTTCTTTTCTAGGGCTAGTTATACTAATATTACATCTCCAAACAGCATTTTGGAATGAAGAGTACATGAGTATTATATTGTGTCGAATATTGCGTCAGTAGGATTCTAACTTTTTTATACAATAAAGACAACTTTCCTGATGAGACTTCTTAGATAAAATCATTTCTCCTTATAGTTATATGGACATATTACTCTATCATATTCTGGTATTCTATGTCCCTAAATAAAAGTCTGAGGGAGGCCTCATTTTGTTTCCTTTGCAAAAAAAATCTTTTTTGTTTTCTTACTAAAGTGTGTTATCTGTTTTATTTGGAGAAATAGAGGTATAGATTTCTTATCATTTTTCTCTTCTAGAACATGATAAACACTTTTAATCTGTGCTTTGGTCTTTAGGAAAAATTTCCACGGCTATATCTTAATTATTTGCTCTGGTCCTGTCTTCTATCGCCTACCCTACACGTCTGTTCTTTCTCTTGTCTGCACTCTGGGAAAGCGTCTAAAGGTGTCCTCCATGTCATTGATTTAGTTTTGCACCATTTCAGTTCTGCTTTTTAGCTGGCTCCTGCATAGATGCTAATTCTGCAGATGCATTTTCTGCCTCTTACAGATACCTTTTGAGTCCCTCATGTCATTCCTTCATTCTCTTTCGAGGAGCTTTTGACCGTCCTCTTGTTCATCTGTTCCTCTGTATGAATTTCTGCTTCTCGCTCAGAAACTCTGACTTCTTAAGTTCTATTGAGGAACAGAAGTTTTCTTAAATTTTCTTCTGAATCCTAAAACAGATCATTTTCAGAGAGACTTCTTCCAGAGCTCTCTTGGTCTCTAAGCACAGCTTCCACCCGCACCCCCATCTCCACTCCTTTGCCCTGGGCCTCTTGCTGGGTTTGAATCTCTCTTACTCACCACTGGAAAAGAAGCAGTTCCCGCTCACTGCTGGCTAGTGGTCAGGATGTTTAGATACTCTTATCCTTGCCATCTGTCCACTTGAGTGGCTGAAGACAGCTTTACTAGCATCTCATCCCATAGAATTGGGACAAGGAAAATTCTAAAGGAAGAATTCACCTGTTGCAGTTCTATTGAGCCGAGTAGTGCCTAGTCTGACCCTATGGCTATTTGTCTGCCATGCTGAATATATGGATGGAAACAGGACACACTGCAATTTATAGTGTGTACTGCTGCTGGGATCTGTGCTCTCACCCGCTGTGTAGACGTGAATTCAGTCACTGCTTGTTCTGGTGATAACATTCCTCCCTCTGACCAAAGAATATAATTTAACTTTTGTCTCCATATAATTAATTAACACACATAGAAAGAAACAATTTTATCCTTTTAGACTATATATGATGTGAATATATATACACGTACCAAGAAAAACTATGGTGATAGTCCGGAGTTAGGCATCATCAAAGCAAAATGCCTATTACAGAAGAGGATTCATAAAAGTGCAGCTCTCTGGAGGGAGTCTATGAGGTGGTAGAAAATCTTATCCAGTTTCTTGGTATCACGTATTTAATCTAGTCCTACCTCTGTTGGCAACAAAGGCTACTGCAGCATTTTATGCAAAATCCATTGTTCTTCCCCCTAAGTGCATAGGTGCCTAATATATACACCTATGCACTATATACCTATATAAGGTACACACTTATATTTTTACAGACTATGTTACATAATTTATGGTACAGAGTGAAAAGGCATTGAAAACCACCTGCAAGCTGCCTAAAATACTGTTCTGGATGTGTAGAAGTATAATTGAATGACATGTATTATAAAAGTCTAATGTGTAAAATTCTTTGAAGAAGTACCCACATTATTCTGTGTCAGATCTCTCTGTTAAAATAATAAATTGAAAAATATATTGGACAGTAGCTGATTTTAAATTCCACATCTCTAATCTGTTTGAGATCTCAGCCCTATTCGTAAGACCATAGAGCTTTCCTGGTATGTGGTCGTTCACTCCCAGCATCATTTGCAAATCCTAGAATAGGATAGCAATTGAGGGTGTGAAGAGAAATGTGTGAGCTATGGGGAGATCTGTGCAGTTAGTATCAAGTTTCAGCTGCAGGTTAGACTATGTGTGGCAGAGAAACAGGTGAGTAGGACACAGGTGAGAAACATAATCTGATGCCTGCAGCACCGGGGAAAAGAGCCAATGGTGGGCCAGAGCGAGTGCCATGGCTTTGGGCATGGAGGGGCGAGGAACAGCCCTGTCCATGTGGGCACTCAAGGTTTCCTGTGGGACACTTGGGTCCAAGATCAGAGTCTTGAAGGATGAAGGATGAGGTAACTGTAGGGTTATGCGAGGGGCAAAAAGAGAGACAAGGACCTTGCAGAGTGCTGGGAACTACAGGCTGAGTGGAGCCAAGGAACCCAGAACTGAATCCAAAGCAGCCAGCTCCCGGGATCTCCCAGCTGTAATTCCTCTTCTCATTCCGCCGCTGAGTTACATGTGCCTGGAGTGGCACTTGGTTCCATCTTCACTTTCCCCCCAAGTTCTTCTTGCTTTGCTCTCCACAGCCATGCCAGCTTGGCCACATCCCCTGGCCCTGTCTCCTCTCTCTCATGGCTTCCAAATACTTGTGGCCTCTGCTTCCTCATAACTCAAGTGTGCTCTGGTCCCTTTGGAGTCCTAGGCTACCTCAATACCTATTTGGAAGCTACTTCCAAGTCTCACTTCTGGCAGAGCAAACTGATTCATTCACTTGGTATGTATGTATGTATGTATTTATATGTTTATTTTCAGTTTAAATTCCCAAAACAGAAAACCCAACTGGCTCTGACCACCTCTTAAAATTTGTGTCACTAGGGAGTCTGGATACACTGCCTTTGGGCTACAAGTGCACCTTGATCCAGTTACACATGGTGACAGGAAGTCATGGGCACAAAATATGGCATATGGCTGCCAGGAGCTGCCCTTTCAGCTGGATCTGTGGTCAAGCAGTTTTGCCTAGAAGTGGCTGTGGGTATGGTGAGAACACTGGTTGTTAGGATTGATGGGATGGTGTTGGCCGTGGGGAGGGGGACATGGCCCAAATATAGAATCCTGTTTCTTTGTCCCTAAGATCTCAAGATCTCACTGGTAAGAGAGAATACATGTGACTCTATCAGCGAATGACACTGAGTATCCAAGGTGCTGATCATGTCCTACTCCAGGGATCCAGGCTCATGGTGGACCACTCATGCTGCATAGAGATGCCAGTCTAGGTTGTGGAGGTCCAGAGGAGCTCGCCTGCTGTGTTTGAGGTGTCTTTAAAGGCGTGGTCTATGCCCCTGATGAAACACCTTGATCTGGAGCCAAGAGATGACCAAGTAACATCAGTTGCTACAAAGGCATCATAAAAATGACTTCTAAAGGCTGTGCACGGTGGCTTATACCTGTAATCCTAGCACTCTGGGAGGCCAAAGCAGGTAGATTGCTTGAGCTTGGGAGTTTGAGACCAGCCTGAGCAAGAGCAAGACCCTGTCTCTACTAAAAATAGAAAAACTAGTTGAGTATGATGGTGGGCATCTGTAGTCCCAGCTACTCGGGAGGTTGAGGCAAGAGGGTCACTTGAGCACAAGAGTTTGAGGTTGTTGTGAGCTGTTATGCCATGGCACTCTACCCAAGGTGACAGAGTAAGACTCTGTCTTTAAAAAAAAAAAAAAAAGCTTCTTAAAAGGGTACCACCCTCAGAGCTGTGTAGAAACCTTCTTTGACTCAGAGCAGGCTTTCGCAGCCCCAACTCACAGATGGATTCTGAGGCCAGGGAAGATAATCACCAGAAACCTCAAAGAGGGGAATGCAGCTTTGGTTCGGGTTCTGGTCTCATGTCTGTTCTACTGACTCACAGCAGAGGCAGGGGAGCAAAACGCTTGTCTTCCAGGAAGGACTCCCTGGGGCTCCGTGAAGACAGTGCCCTCAACAACACACATACTAAATTTTGTTCCCCTTTGCCTTTAAAATGTTTTGTTTTCTCCCAGTTCTCTTGGAGTAAGAGATAAAATCTGGGTAGGAAGCTGAGTCTGTGGTTTTTCCTTCAGCTAAAAGAATTGATCTTCCTGAAGGCGTATGTGGTCTGTTCTTAGGGAAGGCCAGGGACATTGCCGAGTAGGTACAATAGGAAATAGCAGAGTCATAAATTAATCATGGAGAGCTGTCAGGAGGGCACCACCTGGACCACATGAGCTTTAACCCAACCTAGGAATATTCATGCCCAGTCCTTGGGGTTTGAAAGGTAATTTTTTAATATAGAAATAGGCAGGATCTCATTTAACTTATCATTTGGTCTTTTGGGGTCAATGGCTTTTGTTAATACGTGACACTAACAAGTTCTGTGGTGTAGGACCATTGTGTGTGTATGGTGTGGGTATTGGCCACGCCCCACACACAACACTGTCTATTTAGCAGTGGGGGTCAGACCAGTAGGTTCCATTGCCTGGCTATGCCATTTAACTCCATGACTTTAGACAAATTAATTAACAGCATAGAGCCTCAGTTTGTCAGCTGTAAAATGGGGATATACTGGTGCCTGCCCCATAGGGTTACTGTGAAGGTTAAAGGAGGCCTGGCAGACAGTGGGCACTCAGACACCAGCTATGATTAGTAAGTATAGGTGTGTGGACCAGATCTTTTGCTTGTCCTTCGTGTCTAAACCATGGCATCTGGGATTTGTACCAGTTGCTTGTCCCCAGAGCTTTGTAGTCAGTGGACATGTGAATGATTGCTGAGGTCCCTGCCCAGGTTCAGGGCAGGCCATGCAAGGTCAAGGTCCTCAGCCAGCGTGCACTGCCCGGGCCAGCAGGAGCAGCAGAGCTGGCACCTCGACTGGCCGGCTTCTTGGCTGTCTTTGAGCCTCTTCTCCTTTCCTGGTTGCTTATGTATGTCATTGGATTAGGCTTATTATCCATAATGAAACACTCGGAGTGTTTAGCAACCCAGAAGCTATTGCAGTCCTTTGCTGAAGGACTCTGTTTTTATGATATGAATCATTTCCAGGAGAAAACAAATGAAAGCTCCAACAGCCATATTCCTGGGCTGAGAGCAATAACCGTTTAAATAGCAAGAGCAAGCTCTCAATGGTCCCAACCCCTTAAAAGGTTTTCCCAGGATAAATTGGTGCTTGCTAAGTGAGTCGCTTCTCTGCAAGGGTGTTAAGGGTGCTAGCTGTAACGAGCAAGGAGGCGGCAGGCACTGGGACCACAAGGGCTCCTCTTTGTTAAAGAATCAGAGAAGTGGAAATTAAGAAAACAAAAATCTGACCAGGCTGTAAAAATGAAGAGACGGAGAAGGTGGCCTGATTTTTGTGTGCTGTGAGAAAGAGACAAGGCCTCCCTCCTGCAAGAGTCCAGAGGCCCAGGGGAGATGAGGTGTTAGGTTGGGCAGAACCACCAGAGGATGGATCACCCAGCAAAGCAGGGGCAGCTCTCCTGGAGGAGGCTTATGCACAGGGATGGGAATGTGAGGGAGTCATGGGGAAATGCCTACATTCTGAAAATTATCACTGGATATTTTTCTTTCCATATGTTGTACTGCTTTGGTTGCTCAGAGATCAGCCAATATATCAGCTTCTTGGTTTACAAAGTACACTAATGACTGGTCCTTTAACATGCTTCTAGAAGTAGGCTTCCTTTCCTTGAGAAACTTGATTAATAGACCAACATTGAGCTTAAATATGAGTAAAATGACAAGGCCAACATGACAGACTTTAAGGAGCATTTAAAATATCGAGGAACAAGCAACCTTCTCGTTTTAAACAAGATCTGGGCAAAATACATCTTAGTCCTTTGCATGAAAGAGATTACACTGCTAATATTATTTTAAAGCTTTTTGCTTTTCACTCAAGTGGTTCCAGGACCTCCTCAGACACCAAAATCCTCAGGTGCTCAAGCTCCTTTTATAAAAAGGCACAGTATTTGCATGTAACCCATGCACATCCTCCCATAAGCATTTCTAGATGACTTATGCAGTTACGTGCCACATAATGGCGTTTCCATCTGCAACAGACTGCATATCCAGCAAAGTCCCGTAAAATTACAGTAGAGTTGAAAAAGTTCCATCTCCTAGTGATGTCATAGCCCTCGTAGTGCCATGGCGTCACCATTGCTCACGTGTTTGTGGTGACACTGGATTAAACAAACCTACTGCAAAACATGCTGAGGAGTGCCTAGCTTACCCATGGGGTGACCCTCCCACAGGTAGCCTAGACCTTTAAGACAGAAAGCCAGGCATTTAACACATTAGATCTGACCTCAAGTGAAAGGGTTGTTGTCTACTTTGGAGTCCTTGCATTTTTGAAATGTTTCCTACCCATTCCCATAGCAAAATAACAGTCAGTGTGAGCTTGCTTGAGTGCCAGGCATAATCCCTACCTGCAATTTCATTTCCACAACTTCGTGGGGTGCTATTATTCTAATCCCCATTTAATAGATGAGGCTAGTGAAGCACAGAGAGGCTTTATAACCCAATTAGGGAACCTGCAGTCACGTAACTAGTGACCAGTATACCCAATAGAAAGATTCCTTTCTCTTCCCTTTTATAATATGCTTTCACATAAAGACAAAGTTACCTATGATGCATTTCTCATCATGTATCCCCATGATTAAGTAAAGCATGACTGTAATGCCTAATACAATGTAAATTCTATGTAAATAGTTGTTATACTATATATTTTATTTGTATTTATTTATTGTTGTCTTGTTTTTATTTAATATTTTCTATCCATAGTTGGTTGAATCTGTGGATGTGAAACCCATACATATGGAGGGCCCTGACTGTATGTACATACTTTCAAAAGGGAGCCATAGACTACTGACAGGGTGAAGACAATTTCCCAGCCAGTTCCAAAGCAGCCTTCTTATCACCCTGCAGAAAGGGCCCAATGGGTCCAAACTCTTTCACCCTGATTGGAAAGACCATAAAGAGCTGATCCAAAACTAATATTCATATTGCCTGCTTTTTAAAGGCCTAGTCTAGTTTATGTCAGATGAATTTTATAGTAATACTTGCCATTTGTTTATTCAGCCAGCTAGCCAGCCATTCTTTCCACAAATCTTTATCCAACACATATTTATGGAATAACCTCACTTGGGCCAGGCACGGACCTAGGTGCTGAGAATCAAGAGGAATTCTTAGAGAACAACCCTAACCTGATTGTCACCTTTGTTTGTGCCCTGCCTTAACCTCCAAATCCATGTAGTGTTTCTTGTCACATCTGCTCTCACAATAGACCAGGCAGAGGATCCCCCAGTTACAGGGTGAGTGAGTAGAGTCCAAGAGTGATTAGTGGCAAGATGAACTATCCAGGGAAGTGGAGAATCAGAAGCCAGAATTTTTACTCTTTTTCTCTATCTCCTCTTGTCCACCCAGTTGAATTTCTTTTGTTCCTTCACCTCACCACACCAAATCCTTACTATCCCTTCTCTCATCCCTTTAGGGTTGAGCTGTTGACCCAGGGTGAAAAGTTGATAGAATCAACCAATCTGTGCTAATGGTTAGGAAGCTAATAATGGCTTCGTGTTCTCTTTCTGTGCATTCTCTTTCTGTGGCATGAGGTCATTAGCTTATCAGACAAATTCCCCACCTTTGGCGCCAATAGATTCTGTGTTAGCTAGAGTTAGGAGCTCTGGCTAACACCTGGACACAAACTACAAGAAAAATCCCCAATCAAGTGAATTGACACAGTTTTTATTTTTTAGAAAACCATTATAAGCAGCTTCTCTAAGAGATGGGTGATGACAACTTTGATCTTTCATTCAGTGAAAACTTCCTGAAGTTAAAAGTCCTTCCTTAGCTCCAGTAGAAACCCCCTCCCCACCCCATGTTAGGATTGGCAGGCAGCCTGCTTGGCCGCTGTCTGGGATTCTGCATTTGTCTTGCCTTAAGTAAACCTATTTGAAGAATATATTCACAAGCAAGTAGGATGGGTATTTCTGATGGGGATCCAGGAGAGATGTAGTTTATTGGATTCTATCTAGCAACTTATTTGTTTCTGCCAGACGTTGATATGCAACCCTGATGCCGTAATTTCAGGCCTCAGAAGTATTAACGTTATAAACAACCTTTTTCGTTGCTTCATCTGCGAGTAGGAGCCTTAATTTATCACGTAGGTCGTAGAGTTGCCGTTTCTCATCCACTTGTAAAAAATAAAAAATTGCACAGCTATAGGAATGCATCCCTTTTTTAAAAAATTCATTCTAAGGAATATGAGAGAGAATTTTTTCTAAAATATCTTCATCCCCATGGAAATAAAATCCTGTTTAATGGCTAGGGGCCTCTCCTGGGCTTTGATTAAGAAGGAATTACAAGAATGGGCTTTTCTGCTCTTACAGTTTGTCTTCTGGGCTTGTCAGACTTTAGGAAGAAAATCTTGTGTTTGGCACCCTCTGGGTCAGGCACCTTCTGGGACACAGATGTCTGTCTGCAAAAACCTGTTGCCACAGGTGTGCTGTGAGGATATTCATTTATTCAGTGACTTGCCAGAATGAAGAAGGAGGGCAAGACTCTTTTCTGTTCTTTATCCTGAAATGATGCCCCCTTCTGTTGTGTTTAAAAATAATACTCTTCAGGCTCAGCACCTGTAGCTCAGTGGCTAGGGCACCAGCCACATACACCAGAGATGGAGGGTTCAAACGCAGCCCGGGCCTGCCAAACAACAATAATAATTACAACAAAAAAATAGCCAGGCATTGTGGTGGGTGCCTATAGTCTCAGCTACTGAGGAGGCTGGGCAAGGTTAAGCCCAAGAGTTTGAGGTTGCTGTGAGCTGTGATGCCACAGCATTGTACCGAGGGCAATATAGTAAGACTCTGTCTCAAAAAAAATAATAATAATACTCTTCATAGTTTGGAGCATTTTTTTCTGATTATGAAAACAAAAAATGTCCTTTATGGAAAATTTGAATATATAAAATATAGGGGAAGATAAAAATTACTTGTAATCCCACCACCAAAGAGATAGTCCTTGTTAAGATTCTGATTTACATTTACTCTATTTTCTCTTAATGCATTTATGTCATTCCCTCAAAATTAGAATCTTCTTGTATTTTCTATTCTGTGACCTGATTTTTTTCACGCAACACTATATATTTTTATTGTTATTTTAAAAATATATTTCACGTCTTTACACAAACAGGCCATTGTAGTATCATAAGGGTGTGGCAATGAATGGACTTACAGGGATCCTGGCCCTCACTGAGTTCACAGTTGGTGGGGAACAGTCATTAAACAAATAATTGTACCAATAATTATTTGGTTACAACTGTGACAAAAGCTATAAAGGAGAAGGACAGGGGACCTTGGAGAAGTCGGGGCTATGGGCGCTGACTAGTCTGGGAAATTAGAAAGACTTCCCTGAGAAAGGGGCATAAAGGCTGAGAGCTGAGTAATAGGCAAAGAGGCTGGGGGGAGAGATTAAGAAGATAAGTGCTCTGGAGGCCACAGAACAGCCAGTGTGGCTTAGAGAGTGAGGAAATGGATGGCACAGGATGACACAGCACTGGTAGGCAGGGAATAGGTCCCTTAGAGTCCCAGTTAAGGATGTGAGGTTTACCCTAAGAGCAATGAGAACCCGTTAGAGGGTTGTACTCAGGGATGTGACTTGATAAGAGTTACAGTTGTAAAGGATTATGCTGCTATGAGGAATGGAAACTATGGAGCAGCTGTGAGAAGCTAAGTTAGGAGGCTACTGTAATATCCTGACCTAGAAGAGCAGCACCAGTGGTTTGAAATAGTACCATGGTGGACATCATAGAAATAGGTGGGCTCTACCTAGTTTTGTCTGTGTTTAAGGAGCATTTTGATCACGTATAGTGGCTTATTGGATATGGAAAGTGAAAAAGAAAGCGACTTCAAGGTTGTTTCCTAGATTCCTTTCTTATGTCTGAACAGAGGCACTAGATACTAAAAAGGCAAGCCTTGGAGGAGGCCAGGCCTTCTGGGGGAAGATGGTGGACTCTGGTATAGACTTGTAGGCTCTGTGTACCAGGGGAGTGGAGACAGCACACAGGCTGCGTAGGACCAGAAGACAACACAGGGCACTGGACTGAAGATGGACATTTGGGAGTCATCAGCATGTGGACAGCAAAAGAAGATGTGAGTAGCTGAAAGTGTCTGGGACAAGAAGGTCAAGTGTGAGAGGAGGAAGTCTGCAGTGGGGCCTGGCCAGGCAGAGCCTCTGAGCTCTCCTGTAGGAAGGTGGATGCATCTGGGGCTGAGACCTTGTCTCTCGCACTCTACCCTGTCTGAATTCCTTCCAGACTCTTCTCTCTCTGCTTTGTGAATCCCAGTGCCATGCTGGAGCCATGTGAGTTTACTATTAAATTTTCATAAATTTTGCAAGCCAATTGTTTGAAATTAGCTAATTAGGAGCAATCACGTGTGGAAACTGGCAAATGCTACAAATTGGGGCTTAAAAAATTATTTTTGCTTCTTCCTAGAGAGCTGGCTGTATAACATTTACCAGCACACCACTTGTGGTGACCAACTCCCTTCTTTGCTTCTAGTGTAATTTTGTGGGTTATTTCCCTGGGAATACAAGAGTAAGCAACATATGTGAGCATTTTGATATCTCTCTTGCAAGTCTCTGATTTTCTTCTGACTTTACAGCCCCTTCTGCTAAAGAAGAAAGCAAATGGCCTGTTGAGATGTTGAACCTCCTTGGTCTCTATATTTGTTTTCTGTTGCTGCTGTAACAAATTACTGCAAACAATTTAAACAACAGGAATTTATTCATGCAAAGTTTCTATAGATTAAGGAGCCCTTGTGGGCTCAATGGGGTTCTCTGCTTAGGACCTGACAAGCTCTTATCTGGAGGCACTGGGAAAAAAAATCCATGTCCAAGCTCATTCAAGTTGCTGACAGAATTCAATTTCTTGTGAGCATAGAACAGAGATGCCTGTTTTCTGTCTGGCTGTAAGCTAGGAGCCGCTCTCTGCTCCTGAAAGTCACCTGCATTCCTTTTCATGTATCCCCTTTAAGTTGACAAGGACACGTTGAGTCCTTCTCCAGCTTTGGGTCTCTCTGACTTCTCTGCCACCAGTCAGAGAACGGCCTCTGCTTTAGGGGCTCATGTCATTAGATCAGCTCCACCGGATAATGTCCCTAACTTAAAGTTGACTGTGCCTGGGTCTCTTTCCTAGGGCTGCTGTCACAAAGTTCCACAAATGGGATCTTAAAACATTGGAAAGTAATTCTTTCACGGTTCTGGAGGCTAGCTGTCCCAAATCAGGGTGTCAGGAGAGCTGTGCTCTCTCCAGAGCCTTGAGAGAAGGATCCTTCCTTGCCTCTCCCCGCTGTGGGCTGCTGGCAGTACCACCGCAATCTCTGCTTGGTCTTCATACGGTGTCTTCCCTCTGTGTCTGTTTTCTCCTCTCTGTGTGCAGATCTCCCACTTTTTCCAAGGACACCAATCACATTGGATTAGGGCCCACCCTAATGACCTCATCTTTACTTGATTCCATCTGCAAACACCCTATTTCCAAATAAAGTCACATCCACAGATATGGAGGTTAGGACATCAACACATCTTTTTAAAGAACACACTTCCACCCATGACAGTGTCATATGACAAAACAGAATATAATCCCAAGAATGGTCCTGCCTGGTATTTACAGGTTGCAGGGATTAGAAGGTAGAGTACTGGGAGGAAGGGCGACATTTTTAGAATTCCTCCTACCACAGTTTCCAAAGGTGCCCTTTAAGGAATTCTCTCATGTGCTGACTTACCTAAAAATAAATCCCGTGTCATCCATGGCTCCCCCACAATGACCCTAGTTCATACCTATTCTTCCATCCTCCGATTTTGAGTTCACTGCCTAACAGACAGGGCTTTCTTGGGGACTGTACAGTTCTCCTTCTTGAGGGACAGGCTCAGAGGAGTTCACAAGGCTGAAGGAGGTGGCTGGTACAAGACACAGTTATGAGAAACAGCTCTCCCCTCCTTCAAACATGGCCAATTTTTTTTTTTTTAAACATGGCCAATTTTGTGTTCCACTCAAAAGCAAAGGAAAGTTTACTCTTGATTTTTATTTTTATTTTTTCTTAAAATTGTAAAGCATGTAACAAATTGCTCCCCATTTTCCCTCATGTGGTTTTGGTGGGAAGACAGTTTCTTTTCCTTGCGATCTGCTGCACCCCACTCTGCAGCCTGCTCAGAGGCACATTGTGCAGGCTGGAGGCATCCCTGAACCCACCCATTTGCAGTCTGCCCTCTCTTTTCATCTTCCCCAGGAGCGCACTTCCCACCGTGAGTGATGGCCATGTTCCATCCACAACTGGCTGAAATTGCATGGCACTTAGAGTCTCCCTTTTATCTCCCCCACCTCCAGATGTCAAGCAAATTCAAAAGTTAAAGCACACGACTGTTTTTATGAAGCAAATAAGAGTCTTGTCGGTCTCTGTTTTACGGGAATGCTGAAGGCTGAATGGCTTCCCACTGTGTGTCCAGTTTGTTCTCTTCTGGGCAATTTCCTTTGGAGAATTTAATTATGCTAAGTTGTCTTATGATCATCTACTCTATCCAGAAAGGTTACAGAGTAGAATTACTCATTAGGAAATCTTTTTTGGAAATGGGTTTGGTTATTTTATCAGCTTTTATATTCTCAAAGGTTAATATGTTAATCAGTTTGACTTTTTAAAAACATGACTATTTTGTAAAATAGCCTGAGAGTGCAAACTTGAAAAATTAGCGCCATTATTTTGTGGGTTTGTATGCTGATCTTTGTACCCAAGATGACATGACACCCCCAGAGTCAGGAGACTGGGCCTTCTTGCTGCCAAGGTAATGTTCCAGTCACACCTGCTCCAACTGGGACCCTTGGGGGTCAAAGCTTTGTGTCATGGGTCATTATGTGATGACAGGATGAAGAAGGGTTTTTTCCTAAGGGGGAAATTGAACCCACAACCTTGATCTCATGATCCTTTGCTCAAAGGCATTCAGGTGGTGTGCTGAGTCCAAAGCTAGGCTCAGAAAGTATGAGCTCCAGTCTCCGCTCTAAGGCTCACTGGCTGTGTAACCTGGGATAAGTCAGCAAACTGCTGTGAAAATCATCTTCCTCTGCAAAGTGAAGGCTCAGCTTCTCCTCCAGGGACCCTGGGAAGATCAGTCAGTTCATAGAAATGGAAGTGTAAATGTTGCAGGGAAGTGGAGGATGGAGAGCCAGCCCCATGAGATAAAGAGACCCAACTTACATGGGGCCCAGGGCAGGCTCTCTGGAACTTCCTCTCTATTCCTGTAGCAGAACAAGTATTTATTCATTTGCTGTCAGTCTTATGAAGCACCCACTACATCCCCAGCCCTTTTTGGCCCACAAGAGGTGATAAAAAGGAAATATGCAACCTGGTGTGTAGCCCCCCTGCCCTAATGGCAAGGATGAGACTGCAGAGAGGATGCTAAATACATATTGGTTGATTGAATAAATGAATGTCAAACAAAATAAGGAAAGGCAGAACTTAGGTCCTATCTTTCCAGATCCCATAATCAAGCTGAACATGTGCTCTGGCTGGTGGTGATCAGGAGGGATCATTGATGCCTCAAGGAGTTCAGAGGCATGAGACAGAGGCTCACGGTAGCCCGACTTTGGCTGCATGTCAGAGGCCCCAAATCCCCGGCACAGGATTAATCAGTTGAGCCTGTGCTCAGTCACAGAAGGAATTTGAAATCATGTAAAAGCATGCTTCACTGAAGCAAATGTAAGTTGCCACTGTTATGAATAGCAAATTTTAAGCTGAACTGACACTGTAGGAGGCTGATTTCTGGGTTTGAGTTTTAGAACACAGTAGTTGTGATTTATGCAAACCTGTATGAATGAATGCGGCAGTCTCGCAGCCCTGATCGTGGATGTCTGACTGTTGGATGGATCCACAAAAACTTAAGTCTTCCACCTGTGTTACTAGGGGAATCCTATCTCTCAGGACCCAGTGATGTGTGTAACCAGGAGGAGTCTCTGTTCAAATGGTCAGATCCCTCCAGAGATTTGAGCAAAGACTTGCCTTCCGATTAATCTTGGAGCTGTTTTCCTAGCTTCAAACCAGCTATCCCAAGAGACCAGATTAGATATGGATGTAGGGAGAGCTGCATGGCTGATCTCCTGTGTGTGTGCGTGTGTGTGTGTGTGTACACAGCCACGAGAAAGGCTGATGTTCAGCCTGTCTGCAACTGTGCGACTCAGCTGGGCATTTATGGCTAGGATCCATTTTGACTGGTTGCTTCTTGTGCCACATCAGTTGTTAAATATTTGGAAAATTACCTGTAGGTAGAAGTAGTGTGTGCAAGCTGTGTGTGTGATTTGCTGATGTGGAAAACACAGTGGGATTTTGGATTCAAGGAGCTCATCCCCAGGAGCCTCCCAAGGCAGAGCCGTATCTGCTGCCACTCCCCTTGTTCCTTGCTGGGCCGACGCTGCACCTTGCACGAGGCAGGCCCCAGCAGGTGCTCAAGAAAAAGTGAGTAAATTGGCATGGATTGAGTAGGGAGGGAGGGGGAATATGGTCACTTGTGAAATCTGAAAAGTACTCTGGGAAGTTGGAAAGGGGCTTAAAAGGCACAATCTATTATTTTTGAAAGGATGGCTTTGATGTACAGACTCTCTAGTCATAATCCCAGCTTTTATCAACCTGTGTGTTGCAATTCTTACTGAGCAAGACCATGAGTGGTGAGTCCTGGGGAGAGAAAACTGTCTCAAAAATTCCTTCATGAAAGACTGAAAAGAGAGAATGTGGATGTAGGATTAGATTGGAAAGGCACCAAAGATTTATCTGGAAGCCCCATTTTCACAGTACACCTGTGAGTTCCAATACCCCATGAGTATTGTTAAGGTATACTCTAGCTGCGTCTCTGACAACTCAGTGTGGTTCAGCAGAACTACCTTCTGGGTTAAATTCCTCCATGAAAGTCTTCTTTCTCTAACTTCACCTAAATCCAGGCTTTCTTGGGAACATCTCCTACTTGAAAAAATTTTTCTTTTTAAATTGTATAATCATGTTCTATTTTGCCTTCCATTTAAGGAGCAAGGAAAAAAACCAGTGGGCAGGAACGTGCATCAGTGTGCTCACGCGTCTGGGCCTGAGTCACGTTCCTCGTTTATAGAGGTGATGCCTATGTGCTGTAGATTCCAGCCACCAGGCCAGGCCAGGGGCTCTGAACCCCTGTCTGCCTGCCTTCCTGCCTACATGGCCACCACAGCTTGGGGATTGACATCAAGGAACAGGCCTGATGAGTGGGAGAAGGAACAAGCCTCAGGATAGCCTGGGCTCAGGCTGCGGAGGGAAACCACAGCAAACATACCATCAGCAGCTGTAGCTACCATGACTGAGCATGCACTGTGCGTACAGCAGTGGTTTATAGGTCATAATATACTTATGTCCACACCCCTCTGTGAGGGGGGCTTTATCATATCCGTCTTACAGGAAAAGAAACTCCAGAAAGGTGACCATCTCAAGGTCACACAGCCACCCAAGCAACAGAACAAGGGTTGGAACTCAGATGCGATTGAGTCCAGAGCTCTATGCCCTGCTCCCTCTAGGGGTAGTTCCTCCTTCACGGAGAAGGGAACCCCAGAGCTGGGCTCAGTGGCCAGTGCCCGTGAGGGGTAAACCTTGAGGAAGAGATTTCTAGGTTCTTCTGTCAACACGTATACATATATGTTGACAGCACAGGAACCGGGCAGTGCCTACACCGAGGCCAGAGTCCACACACTCATGTTTATGTTACTTCAGTGAGCAAAGCCCTCTTACACTCAGAGGCTGCCTCCTTTTAGACTTAATTCTAACCACCTTAATTGTCTGGTTCCACAGCCCACGAACATTTAGATGCAAGGAAGGAACTGTTAGAGACAGATGCTGGCTGTAGTGCAGGGGATAGATGGCCACCCAAATGCAAGCTGCAGAAGTGGACACAGGTCACTAGTTTACACAGGGCTGGCTCAAATCTGTCTCTAACACCTCATTTGGCTCCAGGGTGGTCCAGGGGCAGAGCCTGCGCTGCCATTCTCTGTGATGACTCTAACTTCTCCATACAGCCTCGGGGGTTTGATTTCTCTCTGTTGTTATGGGGGTGAAGTTGTGCCTGAAAGAAGGAACGGCATCCAAAATGTCTACATTTAGAACAAAACCAGTTTGGGCATAGAAACGTCTTAAGCTCAGTTATTTGGATTATTTGCTCATCCCTAGAGGGGATTGGTACAAATGTACCAAGTTTAGGGTCTGAACTGTGGCACTTAATTCCCAGGGGTTGAAATTCCAGTTTGGTTTCACTTCCCTCCACTGGTAAAGCAGCAGCCTTCTGGATGTGACCACCATGTCCCAGGGTCCCCTGTTCCTCCACCTGCAGTCATGGCAGACAGCCTGGAGACCAGCCACAGAGTTTCTCCAAGTACCCACTCACCCACCTGGCCTTGCCCTTCCCCACCGGGGCCTGGTCAGGCCTCAGCCTCACTCATTAGCAGCCCCAGCTTCCCATCTCTCACTGAGCTACAGCCGGTCTGTAAGCAGGCTAGCATTTGTGTTGATCCTTCTCCTAAATGTTTCCGGCTGCTGGTTTCCTCAGATGGAGTCCTGTCGGGATGCTGTGGGCCAAGGCATGAAACATCCCTTCCGCTTTGTTTATTCAACACGGATATGTTTGCCTTTCTGCCTCAGAATAGAGACAGTTGTTTACAGCCTCCCCAGACAAAATATTTACTAAAAGTAGCCTACAGTTCCAGAATTGAGAGGAGAAAAAAACACACAGTTCCCTTTCCACGTTGGTAAAAGCATTTGCATAAAAGGCCTTGGAATGCGAAGCCTGTGCCTCTCTGTGCCCAAAGGGACACACTGGATGTGCAGCACGGGCGGGTTTCCTCAGCACGTGGGCCACAGGCCGCTTTCTTTTAAATGTCGCATTGAAATAAATGTGCACATAAATCAGGTCATACTCTTCAAGGGGGCATCAGGATCGCACGTTTTTTCACGTACAGTTTAGCCCCGTAGAATTCAGGCTAAGTTGATCAAAGTCTATGATATGAATTCCATAAGGTCTAAAGACGCAGTTGTCGAACATTTTATCTTCAAAACTTATTGCCTCCCTGTGTATTCTGCGCCGGCACCATATCCACACATGCCTGCAAGTGTGTTTTCAGTGCCGGATTCTGTTTGTGTTAACGTCTGCTGGAGACTTTAGTAGTATCTCCAGTGATTCAGTGAACTCCTGTGCAATGCTAGAATTGGAAGGCTTTCAAGGAAATTAAATTATACATTTGTATAACATGATGTTATAAAAAATTATCACAAGTACTGTCTTAGGCATGATGACCCAGTGTTAAGGCCCCAATGGCAGGTAAAAGTCACAAGACCATCACACATGGTGTCCTCCATCATCCCAGACTCTAGGGCAAGTGCAAATGTCTTCCTTTTCTCTTTTTCTTTTGCTATTGTTTGGACTTTATTCAATGCACAGTGTGTATGTGTAACCCCTCTTTTCCTCAATAACTTTCTTTTTTTTCTTTTTTTTTTAATTGAATGGTAACTATGTACATTAATGCACTTCTGCAGTACAGTGTGGTGTTTTCACATACAATTTGAAACATTTCCATCAAACTGGTTAACATAGTGGCAATTTCTATTTACTGTCATTTTTCCTGTGCCATCCTTCCACTTTTTTGTTGATAACCAGACATTGTAGGTACTATAATGTGGCAACTCTGGAAATTGGATTTTCTCCCTTTGCAGAGGTTGTTACTGCTATTTGTTGTTGTTCCTGCTGTTTTTCTTGTTTGTTTGTTTGAGACAGAGTCTCACTTTGTCACCCTTGATGTGGTGTCACAGTTCACAACAACCTCAAATTCTTGGGCTCAGGTGATCCTCTTGCTTCAGGCCCCCAAGTAGCCGGGACTATAGGTGCCCGCCACAATGCCTGGCTATTTTTAGAGACGGGGTCTCGCTCTTGCTCATGCTGGTCTTGAACGCATGAGCTCAGGCAATCCACTAGCCCAGGCCTCCTAGAGTGCTAGGATTACAGGTGGGTAATGTGTAATCCTTTTTTTTTTTTTTTTTTTTTTGCTTTCTGGGCTTATTTTGTAAAGTGTGTATTCTTTATTGTGTGTGCTTAGCTTAGTGGTCAGCTAATGATTAGACAGAGGTTTCTTTAAAAATTCCTTGAACCAATAAATTCAGCATTGGCTGAGAGGTTCTATATTGTTGTGGTATGCCTTCAAATCTTCAAACTTAGGCAGAGTAATGCTTTCTATCAAATTTGGGAATTTTGGACCATTATTTCTAAAATTATTTTTCTGTAGACAGTTTATAACTCCACGTTAGCCTTCAATTCCTGCTTGTGTAGAGCTTCCATGTCAGCCAGAGATGAAAGATACGGGAATTTGAGAGCATGTACACAGCCCTACATATAGGCTAGCCTTCTGGATTTCGAAGAATATGTCAGCTTTTCAAAGCCCCCTGTGGATATCCTATTTTCCAGTTTTTCCTTTTAAGTTTTTTTTCGGTAGAGACAGAATCTTAACTTTATGGCCCTCCGTAGAGTACTGTCACTACACAGCTCACAGGAACCTCAAACTCTTGGGCTCAAGTGGTTCTCTTGCCTCAGCTTCCTGAGTAGCTGGGACGATAGGCACCTACCACAACACCTGGCTCACCTGGCTATTTTTTTGTTGCAGTTTGGCCGGGGCTGGGTTTGAACCTGCCACCCTTGGTATGTGGGGCCAGCTCCTTACCCACTGAGCCACAGGCACCTCTCACTTTTAAGCTTTTTGGTCAGCCTCTTCTTAGTCCTGATTGATACTATAGTCCTGGTCCCTCTTATCTCAGGGAGCTGCAAAGTTACACAATTGCCACTGATTTTTTTTTTTTTAAAGATAAATGCTGTGGGGAAAGTGTTATTTACAGAGTGAACTGTGAGCCAGAACAAATAAAGATAGGCCTTAAGAGTGAAACTTTTTTCAGTGAGTTACCAGATAAGTCAAATATTGACACTTCTTTTGGGAAGCTCTAAAGCCATTTTGTCTCATTCAGTGTCTGTTTGGCTGTTGGTTTTTATAGGGACAAGTTGGGAGATTATTGGTTTTCAAGGCTTTTGCATGGTTAGAGAAAAGGCAATGAGAATATAGCATTGTTATTTTAACCACAAATCTTGCTGTTCTTATCAGAGATGTAGCCATTTTTCTCTCCCTTCCCCTTACTCCCTAGACTGGTCTTGAATTCCTAGGCTCAAACTATTTTTGGTTGATTTCTAGAGTTATGAAAAAAAACTGGATTTTGACAGGGTTTTTGTTGTTGTTGTTGTTTGTGTTTCTTTATTTGAGACAGGATCTCACTCTGGCACCTAAGAATAGATTGCTGAGGCATAATAGCTCACAGCAACTTGAAGCTCTTGAGGTCAAGCAATCGTCTTGCCTTAGTTTTTCTATTATTATTATTTTTTTTTTTGGAGGGGTTGAAGCTGTTTTATTGGGCAGCAGAGACTGCGGGCCACGCAGACAGGGAGGAGGCATCACCGGTATAGGTAGTCAGCCTGGATGTTGGCAGCGATCTCGGCCTCCCACTTGTCCCCATTGTTGAGCAGCTTCTCCTTGTTGTACAGCAGCTCCTCGTGCGTCTCCGTGGAGAACTCAAAGTTGGGGCCCTCAACGATGGCATCCACGGGGCAGGCCTCTTGGCAGAAACCACAGTAGATGCACTTGGTCATGTCAATGTCGTAGCGTGTGGTCCGGCGGCTACCATCTGCCCTTGGCTCAGCCTCGATGGTGATGGCCTGTGCGGGGCAGATGGCCTCACAGAGCTTGCAGGCAATGCAGCGCTCCTCCCCAGATGGGTAACGGCGTAGTGCGTGCTCCCCTCGGAAGCGTGGGCTCAGAGGACCCTTCTCAAATGGGTAGTTGATGGTGGCTGGCTCCCGGAACAGGTAGCTCAGGGTCATACCCAGGCCTTGAATGAGCTCAGTCCACAGCAGGGTGCGAGCTGCCCGGTCAGTTGCTGCCCTCATGTCCATCTCAGGCTCCTGCACATTCACATACTTGTAGGTGGCTGCCACTGTGCTGCTGTGTAGACTCCGGCCACTGGGATATCCTGTGCTTGTAGCTTGGGCCAGGGCCCGCAGCAGCGAGGGTGTGGTCAGGCAGCGCATCTTGAAGGTGCTGCCGCTCCCTCCCCGGCTCCAAGGCCAGTTTTTCTATTTTTAGTAGAGATGGGTTCTTGCCGTTGCTCAGGCTGGTCTCGAACTCCCGATCTCGAGCCATCCACCCACCTTGGCCTCCAGAGTAGTAGAATTACAAGTGTGAGCCACCACACTTCAGCCTAGGATTTGGCACAGTTTTTTGATAATGTTCTTGTTGCTTTTATAGAGGAATGGATTTTCAGAAGTTTTTTTTTTTTTTTGCAGTTTTTGGCCAGGGCTGGGTTTGAACCCACCACCTCTGGCATATGGGGCCTGCACCCTACTTCTTTGAGCCACAGGCGCCGCCCCTTTTCAGAAGTTTTTATTTGTCATTTCAGCAGTGAGCCCCTTACAGATTTTTTATTTTCTTTTCTGGGAGGAAATATTTTTATATCATAAAACAGTGTTTCTCAACCTTACTAATGCTGCAACCCTTTAATATAGTTCCTCGTGTTGTGGTGACCCCCACACATGAGGAGCGGTGTCTCAGTTGCTAAGACCATCAGAAGTATGTGTTTTTTTCCAATGATCTTAGGGTGAAGGGGAAAGGGTCGTTTGACCCCCCCACGGAGGATTGCGACCCACAGGTTGAGAGCTGCCATCATAAATGTCAATGAGCTTTGACAAGATGTAGGACATTTCTATCATCCGTGAAAGTTCACTTGTGCCTCTTCTCAGTGCCTCAGAGACAGTGACTGTTCAGACTTCTGTCACCATTGATTTAGTTCTTCCTGTTCTAGAACTTGTAGAATGGCCCAGAATATTTCATCTTTCTAAAATCATCCTTATTTTAGTCTAATATCTTTGAGCTTTATTCATGTTGTGAAATGTATCAGTAGTTTTTTCCTTTTTTATTGCAGAATAAGAATCTATCATAATTTTTATTTTTTTTGAGACAGAGTTTAACTATGTTGCCCTCAGTAGAATGCTGTTGCGCAGCTCGCAGCTCACAGCAACCTCCAACTCTTGGGCTTAAGCGATTCTCTTGCCTCAGCCTCCCAAGTAGCTGGGACTACAGGCACTGGCCACAATGCCCAGCTAAGAATGTATCATGATTTTTTTTTAAGAGTCTCACTCTGTTGCCCCAGGCTAGAGTTTCTAGCTCTTCCAGCTAGTATCTTAGAACCAAGCAGACACCTAGAAATCATCAAAATTTATTTTTTTATCTTTTTTTTTTTTTTTTTTTGAGACGGAGCCTCAAGCTATCCCCCTAGGTAGAGTACCATGGCATCACAGCTCATAGCAACCTCCAACTCCTGGGCTCAAGCGAGTCTCCTGCCTCCGCCTCCCAAGTAGCTGGGACCACAGGGGCCCGCCACAACGCCCGGCCATTTTTTTTTTT
>CAUYQV010166936.1:0-28528 GCA_963574575.1 Galagoides demidoff
TTGTGGCAGGCGCCTGTGGTCCCAGCTACTTGGGAGGCGGAGGCAGGAGACTCGCTTGAGTCCAGGAGTTGGAGGTTGCTATGAGCTGTGATGCCATGGCACTCTACCCAGGGGGATAGCTTGAGGCTCCGTCTCAAAAAAAAAGAAAGTTTGCATATGCTGATCTAGTAGTAATGGCCAGTGTTACCAAGCACCTATTAATACATCTACAGGCAGTTGTTTTTTCTACAAATAATGGCTTTTCTTTTTTTCTCTTCTAATCTTATGTATCCTATTTTTCCCATATTTCTTGTACTGACTCAACATCAGTATTGTGCTTCATAGAAGTAACAATAGTGTACATGTTTTTTAATTACATTAGGGGATGGTTTCTGAGGTTTTTATCACTGTGAGATGTTTCCTGTGGTTGTTGGAAGATACTGTTTTTGAAGTTATTTTTAATAATGACGAGTTGAATTTTATTTAGTTTTTTATTTTTTCAGACAGTTTCTGTCATCTAGGCTAGAATGCCATGGTGTCAGTCTAGCTCACAGCAACCTCAGGCTCCTGAGTTCAAGCCATTCTCTGGCCTCAGCCTCTTAAGTAGCTGGGACTATAGGAGGTCTTGAGCTCAAGCAGTCCTTGGCCTCCCAGAGTGCTAGGATTACAGGTGTGATTACCACTCTTGGCTGTGAGTTAAATTTTACTGAATGCTTCATTTGCATCCATTGCATTACTTTCCTCTATTAATCAGTTGATGTATTACTTGAGAAAAATCTGTTAATTGGCCTCTAATTTCTCATACTGTCTTTTTCTGGTTTTGGTAATCTAGTTTATATTACCTTCATAAAAGTTTAGGACCTTTCCCCTTTTTTTCTGCTCTCTAGAACTCTGTATAAAATGGAGAGTTGTTCTTTTTTTCCTGAGACAGAATCTCACTAGGTCACCCTCAGTAGAGTGCTGTGGCATCACAGCTCTTAGTAACCTCAAATGCTTGGGCTTTAAGCCATTCTCTTGCCTCAGCCTCCTAAGTAGCTAGGACTACAGGCACCCACCACAATGCCCAGCTATTTTTTTTGTTGTTGTTGTAGTTGTCATTGTTGTTTAGCAAGCCCAGGCTGGGTTCGAACCCACCTGCCCCAGTGTAAGTGGCTGGTGTCCTAACCAATGAGCTACCGGTGCTGAGCCAAAAATGGAGAGGTTTTTTATGTGAAATTTGATAGCCTTTGCTTATAAAACTGACATTTTGGGTTTTGTGAGTACATTTGTAAGAACTAATTTAATTTCTTTAATGATTTTTAAATACATTTAAATAAAATGGGGGGGTTTCTGTAGTTGGCTTTTCTAATTTATATATATATGTGTGTGTGTGTGTGTGTATATATATATATATATAGTTGTTTTTTTTTTCTTTTTTGGAAACAAGAGTCTCATTTTGTCACCCTTGGTAGAGTACTGTGGCATCACAGCTCACAGCAACCTCAAATTCTTGGGCTCAAGCAATTCTCTTGTCTTAGCCTCCCAAGTAGCTGGGACTATAGGCACCCGCTACAACACGGGGTTATTTTCAGAGATGGGGTCTTGCTCTTGCTCAGGCCTGGTGTCAAACCTGTGAGCTCAGGCAATCTACCCACCTCAGCCTCCCAGAGTGCTAGGATTATAGGCGTGAGTCACTATGCTCAGCCTCTAATTAATATTTTTTTCTTTCTAGGCCCCAGGGCAGATTCAAACCCACCAACCCCTGTGCATAGGGCTGGCACTCTACACTCTACCCTAATTTATATTTTCTAAGAAACTTTGTTCCTTTCATTAGGCTTTCTATTTCTCAGTTCAGTTTATTGGTAACATTTTATTCTTAACATTTATTTTATAATTGTGCTGTGTGTATATTGTACATATAGTAAAATGTACAAATCATAAGTTTTTAGCACAGTGAATTTTTATACGCATATATATGTGTGAAACCACCACCCAGATCAAGATACTTGGAATGTTTCTAGCTTTCTAGAAGGCTCACTCTTGTTCTTTCTAAATACAAGGTTTGACAATTAAGTTGACAAACTTGCCAGTGTGTGGTCACATTGGCAGCACTGTACAGACAACTCTGTAAGGTTTCATAACCTCAGTATATCAGTGTCTCACAGTTGTGTTCATGTCAGGATATGGCGGTGTATGCTGAGTGGTATGCAGTATTCTGCATGCTGTTGCAACAATGTCAGAGCTTGAATTAGAGCAACATACAAACAAACAAACATTTGTAAGTTTCTGGTTAAACTTGGCAAGAGTGGAAGTGAAATCAGGTGCATGTTAGTCAAAGTTGATGAGAATAATGCAATGAAGAAAAATGGCAGTGTATAAATGGACTAAACGGTCTGAGGAGAGAGAAAGCATAACTGATAAAGAGACATCAGGGTGGCAAACAATGAGAACTGACAAAAACAGGAAACATTTGTCAAATTGTGTGTCAAAGTCATTGACTGTGAAAAGCATAGCAGACCAAGTAAACGTCAATAAACAGGAAAATCTTTACAAAAATCTTGGCCAGCAATTCATGACTCTTGTATCACAACAGTGCACCAGATCATATGGCACCGTCCAGGAGAGTTTTTAGCCAGTATACAATTTTATTGGAACACCCTACTCACCTGACCTTGTCCCCAGTGATTTTTTTTCTTTACTGAAGATAAAGGAAATATTGAAAGGAAGACATGCAGGACATCAAGGGTAATATGATAACAGCTTTGATGGCCATTCTAGAAAAAAAGTCCCACAATTGCTTTGAAGGGTGGACTAGGCCCCGGTGTCAGTGTACAACTTCCCAATGGGGGGAAGTCACCCACTTCAAAGGTGACTGTAGTGCTACTCAGAAAGGTTTGTAGCACTTTCTTGGAGGAGTTCACAAACTTAATTGTCAGACCTAGTGTGCTTAGTATCCCCCCCATCTTTTTGGTCCACAAATATGCATTTCTGTTCAGTATGCCTAGGAGTGGAATTTGGTGGATACTTTATCAGCTTTGTTAGATACTTGCAACCAGTTTTTCAGAGTACCTGTATCAGTTTCCCACCAAGCGGCATCGTGAGAGTTCCGGCTGCTCCGCATCCTCACCGACTCTAGGTGTTGTCAGGGTTTGTTTCTCTAGTCATTTATGTGTATACTCATAACACACTTTGGCTTTATTTTACATGTTTATTACATCTTTGAATATTCTGTTTTTGAAGTGCTCATTTTAAAAGTTGAGCTGTCTCATCTTTCTAATTGATGCATAGAAGTTCTTAGTAATCCTGAATAGACGTCCTTTATTGAACTTATATTGTAAGTACTTTTCACACTTTGGGGCCTACCTTTTTCTACTTTTGTAAAAGTGTTTTTTGACACTTTTAATTTGCATGTATATCTGTGAAACCACCACCCTGATCAAGATACTTGGACAGTTTGTAGCTTTCTAGAAGGCTCACTCTTGTCCTTTCTAAATACAAGGTTTGACAATTAAGTTCACGAACTTGCCACTGTATGGTTACTTGTTAATTTTAATGAAGGTTGATGTACCTTTCTTTTACACTGTTTGGGTCCCGTTTAAGAAAATCTTTAAAATTTTAGAAATTTATTACTTGGGCCCTAGGTAATACAATTAAATCAAGACAAAAATCTATAGAGGTGGAACTTAGATGTTTGTAGTTTAAAACCCCTAGCAGGAATGTCCAATCTTTTTTTTTTTTTTGAGACAGAGCCTCAAGCTATCCCCCTGGGTAGAGTGCCGTGGCATAGCTCACACCAATCTCCAACTTCTGGGCTCAGGCAAGTCTCCTGCCTCTGCCTCCCAAGTTGCTGGGAACACAGGTGCCTGCCACAATGCCTGGCTATTTTTTTTTTCGGTTGCAGCCATCATTGTTGTTTGGCGGGCGCAGGCTGGATTCACACCCGCCACCTTAGGTGTATGTGGCTGGCGCCTTAGCCACTTGAGCTACAGGCGCCGAGCCGGAATGTTCAGTCTTTTTTCCTCTGTTGCACACTAAAAGAATGAGAGTTGTCTTGGGTTACACTTTAAATACACAAACACTAATGAAAGCTGATTAGCAAAAGAAAGTTCCTTGCATACTTTTGGTGATATCTGACATCACAGATAAGCAATAAAGTCGGCACAAAATCAGCATGTGGCTTGGACCACAGGTTGGACAGCCCTGCCATAGGGTTATTTGAATGTGTAATCAGGGTAAAGAATCACTGATTTCCTGGATAAAATTCAGTCTTAAGAATCTCTACATGCAAGTGCCCAGCCTACCTTTGGCATTTTTGTTTCCTATTCTCCTGTGTGTACCCTGACTCCAACTAAAGGCAGTGACTTGCTAATACGTTAATACTATTTTCTCCTGTCTTTTCTACTCTTGCTTTCAAGTTTTACCTTTATTTCTTCTCAACATTTATTGCTCAAACTGAAAATGTTTTGACATTACCTTAGAAATAATTTTCTTACAGTATTTAATATATCCCTCTGTATGTAGGTGAGGACTGTGGCCTATTTTTGTGGCCTCCACAGTATTTATTATAATGGTTAACCTTGTAACTTGTTCAATAAGCATTTTTGATGGGAGTAAAGAAGCACCTTTTCTTTATGTGTAATTTGTTGCTAATTTTTATTGAAGTTTTCTAACCAAAATCTTCTGATTTTATAGAGTAAAATGAAAAAAATGAAGGAAAAATACAAAGACCAAGATGAAGAAGAACGGGAACTTATTATGAAATTGCTGGGGGTATGTCACATCTAAAACATTTCTTTTCCTTTTCCTTGGACGTCCAGCCCACCAACTACCATATGATAGGCTTTCAATATATTTTTGTTAAAATATTGACAATATTGAAAACACTGATGTTAACTGATCTTTCCTCTATGAATTAAAGTCTGCAGGTTCAAATAAAGAAGAAAAAGGGAAGAAGGGGAAAAAAGGAAAAACAAAGGATGAACCTGTAAAAAAGCAGCCCCAGAAACCCAGAGGTGGGCAGAGGGTTTCTGACAGCATTAAGAAAGAAACTCCATTCCTTGAAGTTGTAACTCATGAATTACAAGATTTAGCTGTAGATGATCCACACGATGAAAAGGTAAGGCTGTTACATATGTGGGCTTTGCTGCTTTGTCAGGGTGACCAACCATTCCAGGATTCCTGGGACTTCAAAGTGCTAAAACCAGGACAAGTGGTAATCCTATTCTGAATGGAACGTCATGAAGAAGCAGTACAGCCAGAAAGATTAAAATGGCATTATCTAAAGCATAATAATGCAGTGTTAACGGCTGATACAAAATTTATTACAAGCCTTTAGAAAATAATTTTATGAAGAGACTTTGTGGTGGGAAACTGACTTAGTGAAAGTAAAACAAAGACTTGAAATTGTCTTGAAGGTGAATGGAAAATTTTCACTTCTGGAAGCTTTTCGAAAATGTAGGAGTTTTTACTATATTTTTACTTAATGTTGAAAATAGGTATAACAGTGAATGTGCTTGTTGCAAAACCAGTGAGAAGTTAGTATTTTTCCAGCTAAGACTGAATAATTGTTTTATCAGCCGAGAGTAGAAGCCCAGTCTCACGTATACCTTCTTACATGAATATGAACATCTTCTTGATATTCTGAGCTATTTTAATAACTTTCAGATACAGGCTGAATCAAAATTTTTCCATCACCAGCATTATTTTCAGTTAAATCTTGAGGAGTAATTATGTGCTCATATTCTAGTATATTCCAGATAGTACTTAGGGAGATTTTTTTCCTGCTGAACAGTGTTGTTTAGTAATCCCAAAACTTATTTCAGGGCTCAAATATTTACACTGTTCCCATGTTGTGTAATTTACTGTAAGCCTTTTACTCATAAATATTCATTAGAGGTGTTAATTATGCACATTCTGTTGATATCCCTGCAAAGTTCCTATCCTGGAGCCTACATACCTAATGTAATAGTAGGAGGTGTAGGTTGTGCTCTTACAGAAGAGGTTGAAGGGACGCCTTTCACTGTGTGAGGGCACAGCAACAAGGCACCATCGCTGGGAGGCTCAACAGAACTACTGAATCTGCTATGATTTGACCTTGGGCTTTCTGGCCTCCAGAACTGAGAAGGAAATTTCTGTTGTTGATATAATTAATCAGTCTACGGCCATATCACCCTGAACGTGCCCGATCTCATCTGATATTCAGCCTAAACAGAGTAAGACAATAAGTTATCTCCAGGTATTTTTCTTATGTAGTTAAGCAAAGAAAATTAAGCCATCTTATTATGGAAAATACTTACCCTGAAATCTGTTGAATAGCAATTTAAAAATAAAAGTCTTATTTACCAGAATTGTCCTCCCCTCCTTAGTTGTCATTTCAAATGATCCCTACAACTTTGACTTCTGTAGTATATGTTTTACGTGAAAGTTTAGGGTCCCTTCTGCCCACCCCCCACACGTCAGGAAAACCATCCTTTCCCTCTTTGAATGGCATTGTTTATTGCTTTTTTAAGTCAGTCTCTCTCACACACACGAATATGCATGTCAGTGTCTTGGGACACTGAGTACTTCCTGGGGCTCCTATCATGTGAAATAGATATGATATCACTGTTTCTTTCTACTCATGGTTTAATGGTGTGGAATTTCATATTAAGTTATAGCTTTTATTTTGTGTTTGGAACAGGAAGAGCAAGATCTGGATCAGCAGGGAAATGAGGTATGATTTTGTGTTGGGTTCCTACTACAGCACTCTCATTGCAATCTAGTCCCAAGAATGTTTGATATACAACTAACTAAATATAAAAAGCCAAGACAAGACTTCAGGTTGTGGAGTCAAACTTTGTGGGTTTTAGTCCCAACTTTGTATATACAGGGTGTCCATAAAGTTCATGTGCAGTGTAATACTGCACACGTGCTTTATGGACACCCTGTCTAACTGTGCAAACTGCAAAACGTTATTCTGTGCCTCAGTTACCACATGTGAAAAATAGGGGTAATAACTGTCAGGGCAGACTTGTTTCAAGAACTAAAATACATTAAAAGTATTTAGTAAACTTTATGGCACAGAGTAAACACTCAACTATCAATCATAGTTCAGCACCAAGCATTTTGTCTTGAATCTTAAGTTTACTCATATTGTTAAATAGGGGCAATTTGGGGGGCAGCCTACCAAACGAGAACTCTTAACAGTCGTGTACCAACAGTGGTGGGTGGGAGAGGTCAGGGATCTGTTTGTTTTCACATATTTCTGACCCCCAAATGGGTATGCAACTGTTTAAGAAGCCCTGGGATTTCTTCTTCAAGAAAAAGAAAAGGCTATTCTAGCCCAGGGTTTCCAAACTCTGGCACTATTAACATGAAGTGGTTAATGTGGGGGGCTGTCCCATGCATTATAAAATGGTTAGCCACATCTCTGGCCTTTATAGATGCCAGTAGCACCTCTGCCCTCTCACCTATCCCTCACTGTGACAACCAGAACTGTTTACAGACATTGCCCAGTGTTTGGAGGGGCAGAACTTCCTAGGCCAAGAACCATGGACTAGTTACTGTATCAGTTCCATTTTCAAGCAGTGGACCTTAAATATATTTTCATATATATTTCATTACTGTTTATCATTTTTATGCATAGTAGTTTTCTACAATATTCACCAAATTTCCCCCCTTTTTTCTTAGTGTATCTATGTGTGGTATTTTGAATGTCATTGTTTTCATTTCTATGCTAGGCAGAAATACATTAGTAAAGAATAATGTATTTAAATACTAGTCTTCAACTCTTGGGAACTTTAAAGCAGAGCATAAGTACTTACTTAGACTATATGTCTATCAGAAACGGATAAAAATGTCGTGTTTTAGCATTTAAGACTTGTTATAACTGTTTTTGTTTTCCCTTTTCAGGAAAACCTGTTTGATTCTTTGACAGGCCAGCCAAATCCTGAAGATATACTGCTGTTTGCCATTCCCATATGTGCCCCTTATACCACCATGGCAAACTATAAGTAAGTCACCATTTAGTATGACTGTTATGAAGTGTTTTGTAATCTCCATTTAGTAACATATCCAATTCCTTTTTAAAGATATAAAGTGAAACTTACTCCTGGAGTTCAGAAAAAGGGAAAAGGTACTTAAAAAATTTTTTTTTAGTTACTTTGAACAGTTAATTGACTGAACAGAAATAAGATTCTTTGTTTCCTATTTACAGCTGCAAAAACAGCCTTAAATAGTTTCATGCATTCCAAAGAAGCAACAACAAGAGAAAAAGACTTATTCCGCAGTGTAAAGGTAAAGTTTTCCTTCAGAAAAGGGACATGGAGATTGGCTGTACAATTTGTTAGCATTTGCTACCATTTTTGTAGAAAATGCTATCTTACTGAAAGCAGTGAAATAAGTAAAATCATTTCAGCTACAATTTTTAGAAATGCCTTTTTTTGACACCATGGTATACGTAATTGTTACAAAAGAAACACATTTGACCATATAGGATGTGAAGACATTCAGCAATTTTCTTTTTTTAGGATACAGATTTATCAAGAAACATTCCTGGCAAAGTGAAAGTATCTGCACCCAATCTTCTGAATGTAAAAAGGAAATAGCTGAAAAGAAATCCTAAAATATTTGAGAAGAGCCAATTTTATAGCCTTTCGGAAGTTCAAAGATGAAAAGACCCTGTAACAAGACTTATGCATTTAAAACTGAACTAAACATTGCCTTGCTGTATTCGCCAAAAGGACTTAATTCTTGTTTTCTTTCCAGTTTTATACAGAGGAAGCACTGTCTATGATAGGATTTCCTAAAATATTTGTGGAAAGTTAAATGCTAATTATGTACATCTGTAGTTATTCTCCTACGTTTTCTTGAAATTTGGAAGGTTAATATTTAGTGCTCATTTCATGATGTATAGAAATGGAACAGTGAAGTGGCTCTACTTCTTATACTACTGACTTAGTAGTCTATTGTACATAACATTTAAAATATATATCTATAAATAAAACAGGGCAATCACAAAGGTTTCTATTGGGCATGGGGTGGTTGAACATTTGTATTGTGTCTTGAAAACCCGAAATGTTGAAGTGGATTTTTTTCTGCCTTCACCTACACTTGTCAGAAAAGTATTAGACAAGACAGATGTAAAATACAAAAAATTCTAATGATTCAGCCTAAGAAATAACTCCTAGAAGACATTGGTGTTATTTCCAGGTATTTATGTACCTTTAGTCTTAACACATTAATTTCTTCTTGGTAATCTCATTCAGTTCTGTACCATTTTAATTTCTACCTCTAGTAATTATCCTAGCATGTTGCAAACATCTTAACCTATACTAATACAATCTCCAAAGTGCACTTCAGTAGCTCCCTGTAGTCAAAATAGCCACATCTGAGTATACGGGTACTAAGTAGTTGTTGGTCCCTCTGATGCTAAAAAAACAAACAAAAACCTCTTTGTGTTGTATTTATGATGCTAGGCTATATAATAGATGAATTTTAATGTTTTTAAAAAATAATGTCACCATTTTGCTGAAGGTTAGACTGGTTAGTTATAATGTTTCTACAGATATATATCCTAAAGTTACCAAAAAGGAAATGTAATACATTCTTTGGGTATAAAAATTTAGCCCAAGCATTAATTTACTTTTACTTTTAATTGAGGACAGCTACTGGTGTTAAATACATTTATTGTAAACTTTAGACACAAAAATAGGTTCTCTAGGCCATTCACATGCACGTTAAACCCAAAAAGCAGCAAAACTACAACAATGCATATAATTGTACAAACGATGCCACTCTGACTTGTATAGGTCTGCTGTCCATGCAGGGTTATCAGAGGCATTATCTACGATCCAGAAGTGTTGTTACTACCAAACCTCTGATTAACACTGTGAAGTAAGTGTTTTGGAAGGCAGTTCCATGAGCTGGCTAACATTTCTTTAAAGCAAATAACTGCTTCTAAGCTTAGCCTGAAAATAGACAAGAAGAGAAAAATAATCTCATTTTACTGTTTTGAGCATATTCATTTGAACTACAAAAAAAAAAAATCCACCTTTCTTTCTTTAAAGATTTTCATAGGAACTATGAACACAGATGCGTTATTGCCCTTCAATGTTAAGAAACACAATGTAAAAAATAAGCTAAGTGCCAGGTAAAAAGTTACTTACCGTACAAGAGATTTTGGTTGAACTGAAAATATAAGTATTTCATTACTGTGTGCCTGAAAAATAGATACGAAGAGCACATTAAACAGGGCTTTCCCAGTCAGTTTCGGTAACAGTATGAAGTGTATACTTACAGCTCTGTGATGGACAAGGAGGTTGTTGGCACACCCACCAAAAACAATGACTTCTCCTTCATCGCTGGCACAAGCTGTATGCCATAACCTGCATTTAAAACAAAAACTTCAGTTTGAAGTTATCCAAACCACCAAAGTGATCATGTACACTATATAGAAAAGAGGTAAGAGATCTTAAGGTAGCTCAGACCAAAACATCACCGTTGTTAAGTAAAAATCTTAGAAAAGAAGCAAAAGCTTAAAACAAAAAAATGTATTTTATCTTATTTTTTTCTCTCTGGTCTTGTCCTTTTTCCTGCAGTGAGGAGACTGAACCAAATGATCTGTTCTCTAGGTCCTTGTTAAAAATAAAAATCTTAAGGGAGCTAAGGAGTATATATGCCTTTTTCCACAGACACCGACACTTGGTTTTACATAGAACACCTGAGGGATGCTGATTCTGAAAGCCTGGTAATTCTATGGAAAGATATTTGTGCAAATGAAATCTTAGGAGGCCATGACTGCACTTGGGTTAGAGGCCTGAGAGAAAAAAATGCAGGCTGAACTATCTAAATGTGTTTTGAATATCAATTTTGACTAGTATTTCCTCTAGCAATTCTTTTTAAGATTAACAAGAGAAATGACTATCAATGTTTAAGCTCTTTTTGGATGATTCAACTTCTTAATTTTTGTTAGACAGTTGCTACTGCTTATCTGATGAACAGTTCTTGATCTGTTTTCTTTCTTTAAACATGTACACTGTTAGGTTTTAAAATTCTTTCCAGTCTTCTCCCCTCAGCCCCACCCTTTTTTAGTGATAAACGTAGATGCAGTTCAACTCCAGTAAAAAGTGTGGTTATAGATTTTTAACTAGATCAGCAACTTCATAATGGCAGGAAGAAGCAAAAATGAAAATCCAGCCCTATTCTTTTTTTTTTTTTTTTGAGGCAGAGTCTCACTATGTTGCCCTTGGTAGAGTGCCGTGGCATCACAGTTCACAGCAACCTCAAACTCTTGGGCTTAACCGATTCTCTGGCTTCAGCCTCCCAAGTAGCTGGGGCTACAGGCACCCATCACAATGCCTGGCTATTTTTGCAGTTATCATTGTTTAGCTGTCTCAGGCCAGGTTCAAATCCAACAGCCTGGATGTATGTGGCCGGCTCCCCGCCCACTAGGCTATAGGCACCACCCCCAGCCCTATTCTTGATACACAGAGGATGGAAAGGAAAGCATGTGTTTCTAGGATAACACTGGTTTTCTTTTGAGAAGTGAATGTTAAAATTTTTGTAAATAAGAATGACTTCAGGTCTTAGCAGTCTTATACATACTCAATATAAGAATTACCTTTCAAATAGTTCATACCTTGGTTTTTCAGAATAAGGATGATTAAACTGTATCCATTCATTTTTACTGATACAGTAAGTCCAGGCATCACCTGATTGAAACAGAAAAATGATGTTATTCTGTTAAAAACTTAAAAGGGCATAGATATAGCAAGTAAAATAATAAATCATGAGTAGATACAGAAAGTATATTTCCTTTTTTTCCCCTCTTCAATTTTTTTTTTTTTTTAAGAGAGTCTCACTCTGTTGTCCTTGGTAGATAGAGTGCTGTGGTGTCACAGCAGCCTCTGTCTCTCACGCTCAAGAGATCTTGCTGCAGTCTCCCAAGTAGAAGGGTCTATAGGCACCTGCCACCACACATGGTTAGTTTTTCTATTTTTAGTAGAGACAGGGTCTCTCTACTCAGGCTCAGGCTGGTCTCTTTAACTTGTGAGCTCCAGCAATCCACCTGACTCAGCTTCAGAGTGCTAGGATGACAGATGTGAGCCACGGCACTGAACCTTTCTCTCTTTAATTAACCAGGTAAGTCCTTGGCATCTTACAACCCTTTGGGTTTTTTAAGTACTGTAGGTCATTTCTTTACTAGGCAGAATGGAAATATAGTATACACAATTATATGTGTACATTCATAAGCATGATTAATAACAAACCTTCCAACTGACCCTGTAAGCCCTCTAGTACATCTATAGTAGACTGGTTTTCAGCTATTTTTCCATGTGGATGATTTATGATTTCATTATTGTATTTTTAAAGGACTTACTTAGTGGCTGTTTATCAGTGGTAAATCCTCCAAAGAGAAAAAGATGATCTGAAGAAACTGGTGTTAGTGAATGCCAAGATCGGCCAACTGGGCATATTCCTTGGGGAATTCTGAAAATAATGGCTAAGTTACAGTATCTGTGATTAAAATCAGCTACTATATGTAACACAGGAAAACAATGACATTTTCTTTTAAAATTTATATAGAATTATGAAAAGACTTCAAAAACTTTTAACAACTGTATGCTGTATACTGAACTACTTTTTTTCAAAGAGTCAACTTTAGACATTTTTCAGCTAAAAATTGAGCATATGCTATGTGCCTACCATACAGTTAAAGGAACTGGAAACAAAACTCTTTAAGGACCTAGTAATCATGCTTGATTATATCATAGTTACAGAAATGTAAGTGTATTATACACTAATAAGGAAAAGGGTAAAAAAATCTGAAAATTTTTAGGAAAATTTTCTAAATAACTTAAAGAATGTTATTACATTCTTAAAGAATGATACTTACAATTCATTCCACTCCCATGTATCCAGGTTAAGATAATGAAGATCGTTCATTCTAGCATCCTACAAAAGGATAATTAAATTGTTACTATTTTGAAGAATTCAAAAGCAAGTCACAGAAACTATTCGTTTACTCACTCGGTATCTGCCTCCAAACACAAAGCCTTTGTTCCCAACAGTCGCACAGGCGTGGGCAGCACGTGGGGAAGGTGCTTTACCCTGTTAAAAAGTTGCACAAGCAACGTGACAAATGAGCACGCTTTCATAAATGGAGAGAAAATACCAGGCTTTGCTGGATATGGGATAAAAAGATCTGAGATACTTGGGCTTTTAAAAGCGAAGTGCAGACTTTGTAGCAACAGTACTGAAAGTTAATAAAACTGGGAGTTTTTGAGATGTGTTAATGAATGGACTGGTTAATAAAACAAAGGTTGCTTTATTTTTTAATCTTTATTTTAAAATAAAGGTCAGCACATTTTATAATATCTGTGTCAGGGAGAAAAGAAATCTAATATTTTAGTAATGTTAAGTTCCAATCTCACACTCAAGCATTTCAGATAAGGGACACTCAACCTGTATAAGCAGCTAGCTGCTACCTCTCAATATCTATTAGACCTGTGGTCCCCAACCCCCAGGCCAGGGAGGTAGGCCACTTCCCACCCCCAGAAAAATTGGCTTCCATGAAACTGGTCACTAGGTTACTCAATTCATGTTATTTCTTACACTTTTCTGAGTTCCAGATTCCTTGAGAATAATGTAATCTATGGATCTTTTTCCAGAAAACAAGAATATACTCAAATTTATACACCACCAACTGCGTATGTCCCCCTCCTCCTCTAAGTGGCCTTGCTTTAATGACTCATTCTTCTTCAGTAACTCACAGTAGTAATAGGCTGGCTCCACGTAAATGTTTCAGTGTCTAAAATGTGTACATGATCATTCCATCCTCTTGGATGACTTGAGTTCTACCAAAAACAAGAATCTGAGTTATTTTATAATAATGTTTATAAAATTATGTAGCCCACCTGATTACAAGGAAAAATGAACAAAACTACTAGTAAACAAAAAATGTATTTCAACATAGGCCATATGAAACTTCACTTACCCAAAAAGATGTTTCATCAAATTCAAAAGTTCCCAATACTTTGTCTTCAGGTAGATATCCATACCCTCCAAAAAATATTAACCTGTTTGATTAAAAAAAAGACATTAAAAATCCAAACATCCAAAGGATAGGCCACAAGGAGTTTTTATTTTTGGTTTATGGTATGAATTAAGAAGGTACACTTGTATATATGAAAATACTTATTCAATAGTGATGGCTAACTTAACTATTTCTTAGGTTAAATGCTTTTATGGATATGTTACTAATTCACTTAATCTTCATATGGGCCCTGTGAGGTATGTTCTATGCTTATTATTGGCTAGGGATACCCGAGTGGTAAATATTTCCACAGAAACCCAAACCTGTACTGATGCTAACTTACTTGTTTTTATATACCCAGACACCAAGTTTGTCCTTTGATGATGGAGGAATTCCTTGGCAATCAATTCTTTCCCACTGTAACACTCTGTCTGTAGACCTTGAATCCAGCATATAGAACTGTGAGAAGCAAAGGGTCAGTTAGATTTGGTTCTGTGAAAAAAATTCAGTGTTAGCACTTAATTTTAACGTGATTTAGATAATAAGAATGCCATCTAATTCAGTGCCACTGAAATTGTGACTGCAGACTGGCTGCTAAACTGGTTTGAGTCTAGATTAGGAACTTGACACAGACACAATCCCAGGTCACTAAGCACACTCCTGGTTCAGCTCATTCTTTTCCCCCATAGCCACATCTTTTTGATGAAGGAATCAGTACATTCATTTACATTCTTGTACAAACTTTTTACCTTGCCTTAGATAGGCACTTTTGAGTAATTTATGGGTATTGGGATCACATTACCAAAAATGTCAGGTTTAGCAATTCTACCTTCAATTTAATAGATATGTTTTCAGTGCCTACTTAACTCTAAGAGCATCCTTCAAAGGATTCCCATCCAGGCGACTGAATGTATCTACCATATAGTTTTTACTCCTGCAACACTCAAGCTTCTTTTCTGTCAAACTTAAAACACTCAACCCCATTTGACATAGTAACCCGTGATCACCCCCTAAAACCACAACTTCTCTCCTTCCCAAGATTCCTTAAGTTGCATCATAGTTATTTTTCTCCCCATTGGCTATGAAAAGCACATAGCTCAACTACAACCTAGAGATGAGATGTGCCTCATAAAATCTTTTAGGCAGACAACACTTCCTCCAAACAAAATATTAAACAAAAGCTCAATGTATGGAAACAACAGTGGAGGTACACTTGTTTAAATGGAGGGAAGGGCAGCCTGGACCCCACCCACACCATGTCCTCTTCCCTGCAGTGTCCCAAGGCGTCTCAAATCCCTAGTTTCTAGGAGCTTAGCTTGAAACCATCACAGCTGTATGTTCCATCTGCAGAATCACCTGGCATTTTCATAAAACAAGACATAGTTTGCTTATATCTCCACGTCTAGACTAGCCCTTCCATTTTAACTCCTTTCAAAAATTACCTTTGAGTGATCCTATACAATGTCAAGGACTCTTAAGATTTAATGATATTTACTAAGTTAGTCCTAGATAACAGGTTCTTTGTCTCTAGATGCTGTTGTAATGGTTTGCTTACTATATGTGTCCTTTCTAGAATATGAGCTCTGATAGGTAGAGATCATATTGTTTGTTCATTTCTCTCCAGTGTACCACCAAGTGCTCAGCATATAAGGTGCTTACTAAGTTGCCAAATAAATGACTTGGTTAGAGTCTGCCCATGTATCACGTGTCCCTTTCTGACTGAATGCAGAAAGGTTCTCTTATTGGCCTGAAGGAGACAGTGACAACTTTTCCTGTTTGGAAAAAAATACTGACTAAATCGATTAGTTTTCTTATGATGCCATACTTTTAGAATGTTAACATGCAAAATTTTGTCTGTGTTAATTTATCTACACTTAAGGATTCTAAGAGAACCATTAGCTACAAAGAAGAACACAAGAACAGCCTAGAAAGTTAATGTACATAGTGACCAACAAAAGTTGATTTTACAAAAGGCCTCAGTAAATATAGACCAGTAGACAAAATAGTGAAATTCATACAATAATCTTAACTGGGAGAGAAATACGTATAGGGCTAATCTTAGGAATCTAAGGTTTGAAAGAGTAACAATAAACTTGAGCCATAACTCTTGGAAACACCAACCTTATTTGTATTGCCTCTTGAATGGTGTCCTCCAAACAAGTACAGCACCCTGTCTACACACACTGCACAGCTTCCTGACATAGAAGGAGGAACATCACCTTCAGTGTTAATTTTTTTCCTGAGGGGGGTAAAAACTGAACATAAGTAAGTTTACCAAAAGGGAGGAAATGCAATATGAGTTTCCCTCTTTACCCATCCACAGGCAGTGCCAGCTATGTGTATAGGCAGAATTAAAGGTTAATAGTACACTTAAGGTCTTCTGCTCACACTGTCAGACACAATATCACTATCTTTGCTAAGCTTGAAATTTTATTTTTTGATCAATTTTTTCTGCAGAGACAGAGTCTTGCTATATTGCCCAGGCTGGTCTTAACTCCTGGACTCAAGAGATCCTCCTACTTCCCAAAGTGCTAAGATTATAGGCATTAGTCACTATGCCTGGCCTTATCTTTAAGTAAAATATATACTACATATGTATGTAAAATTCCCCTTTTAAGGGAATACAATTATAAATTTCCAATTCTCTAGAAAAAGGTTAACAAACAGCTCATATTAACATTGATTTGCTATGTATGTTTATTTTTAGTTTAACTCTGAAAACAAGTGGGACTATTCCAGGTCTGAGATCTACAATGAATAAAATGTTTAAAGCACAAAGTTCTCACAGAGCAAGCCATAGAGAAAACTACTTTGTCAATCCTCAAACATGGCTAACCCAGCATTTTGAGAAACAAAATTCTACCAGGTACAAATTTTTTTTTTTTGGACAGAGTCCCACTTTGTTGCCTCTGGTAGAGTGCTATGGCATCATAGCTCACGGCAACCTCAGACTTCCTCGGCTCAAGGGATTCCCTTGTCTTAGCCTTCCAAGTAGCTACTTCTAAAAATGCCCCTCTATATTTAGAAGTGGGGGGTTTTGCTCTAGCTCAGGCTGGTCTCGAACTTGTGAGCTCAGGTAATCCGCCCACCTCAACCTCCCAGAGTACTAGTATTACAGATGTGAGCCATAGCACCTGACCTCCAAGTACATATTCTTGACTACCACTGTTATGAGATCAGCTAAAGATGCTTTCAAATTATCTCCAATTTACAGAAAAGGGAAATTTAAACAGAATATATTTTAACATATTTTAAAGGGATTTAATTATATAGCTCATAAAAATAGAATACCACCTTTATTTTTAGCAGCTAAAATTTCTAAAACTAAAATCTAACAAGTCTAGCATCTAAAGTCCTTTTCTTATTCAAGATACTATGACAAGACTTAAATGTCTTGAAAGTACATGCATATATGTAGAGCTTTTATTATCTTTCCAGGATCTGAAGCCAGTACCTCTGTTTTAATATTATGATAATTTATTTGTAGAGCTCTAAACAAACATTTATTCTGAGGTCATATAAACAGTAATTATAGCTACTTCTAAAGAGACACTAAAGTAACTAAGCTTACTAGCTAAGCTAAACTTGCAGAATACTGTTTTCAGAATATACAGATAGCTTGGCATCCTTAATTAAAATAATTATATGCATTACAATGGGTTTTACAACATTTTTCTTTGAAACCTTATTGGAATGTTTTAGTCCCCCCCCCCCCCACAGTATCCAGTTACCATCTTCCAGTCTCCATGTTGTAGATCCATAGTTCTTCTCTAGGTAGATAAAAGTCATATAATCCTCTGACTTGATTACTCTAAGAAAATAAAAAAATACACATTAAGAATAACTGACATTTTAAAGAGGCACTGTTGTGCTTTTCCTTATCTCATTTGAGATACTAATTATAAAATTGCTGGTTAACTTCATGAAAAGTTAAATAGGTCTTAAAATTTTATTATATACATAATCTTCTCTGACCATGCCACATACTAAAGGTAAAGCTTAAAGTAGCTCTTAATTCAAATTTTTCATATAGTAACTGCAAACTTCAATACTACAAGAAGTTAAGAAATCTCTAAGACCACCATCCTGAACAGACCAATGTACCAGGTTCAGTTGTGTCACTTAGGAGAGATTGCCTGTCACGGAAGGCAGGTTACTGACCCACATGGCTATCTAGCCAAGCTTTCACTTCACTCATTTTCTCTGAGCAGCAGCAGAGGGCAGAACTGCAAATTTGCAAATATTAAGTCCATATGCAAAAGTTCAAGTTCCCTGTTCTGCTCCATTTCCCTTCAGGTATTAATTCCTGACAAATAGACTGAGCTTCCCATATGCTGTGGCTGAGTGCTGCTACCTGTGGATTGCTTTATTTAATCCTCACAACACCCCTAAAAAGTAGTTGCCATTACCAAAAAAATGGGATTTTTCTTTTTAGGGAGGTATGTAATTTGCCCCAGGTTATTCAGCAACTAATGTAAAGAATTCCATTCTTTCCCTGAACTTTGACAACTGCCTGGTATTTCTAGACTTTGATCCTCCCTGGCCTTGTAAACAGTTTCAACACATGTCAGTAGACAACTGCAGTTCACTGAAAATGGGTGTCAAGAATCTAAGGCTTGAACCTTAAACATAAAGAAAAAAGGCAGTTGGCCATGGAAGCACTTCTCTTTCCCACTCGTCCAGTGATAGGGAAGGGCTGAAGTGAGGCTGGGAGCAGGCATGGAGGTCAGCGGCCAGGCCTGAGGAGGGAACCACTACTGTGTGGGAAGCCAGGTTACTGCCTTGGGGACAATCTCCAAGGACTTCCGTGGCTACTCTCACGGTTCAGGAGGTAAAATGGGGGAGGACAGGCTGTTTGGGAAACACTGACTTCAGGGATCCTGCCACTCCTCCCTGCCTCAGCCCCAGGCCTTCAGAAATCTTCACTGTGGCAACCTTAGCACCCCCCTCCCACCCCCAAGAAAAGTCTCATTCTCTAAATGTTGTTGATTTCTACAAATGGAATTATGAATAAAGAGGTTTAGACTGAGGTATGACTGGCCAAGAGGTTTGCTTTTCCCTAGGAGAATTATTCACATTTTAATAAAGGTCCCTCCATACCTGTCCCCTCCCTCCTTGCAGTTCCATACCCCTGCCAAGTACTCTCCAAATGCCTATTGGTTGGGGGCTGGGAGAACATTGAAGATTGCAGGTGTCAGGACAGCTATCTTTGAGAGCTGTCTAAAAAAAATGGCCAACTCTGATCAGTTCAACTGTACCATAAACTAAAACCTGTTACCAGAGTCACAAAGCAAGTCGTCCAAGGCACTGGTGTGGTGAACTAAATTTCAAGCGACTGGGGAGGAAGAGAAAAAAAATTTTTTTTTTTCGGTAGAGTCTCAAGCTGTCGCCCTGGGTACCGTGCTGTGCCGTCATAGCTCACAGCAACCTCCAACTCTTGAGCCAAGAGATTCTCTTGCCTCAGTTTTTCTATTTTTAGTAGAAATAGAGACGGGGTCTTGCTTTTTGCTCAGGGTAGTCTTGAACTTGTGAGCTGAAGCAATCCACCAGCTTCGGCCTCTCAGAGTGCTAGGATGACAGGAGTGAGCCACCGCACCCAGCCAAGAGAACATTTTTAAAACAAAAGGCTAATAAAGCAGCATTTTGTGGTAGGAATGGATCATGGATTGGAGCCACCCCAGTAAAAGATTAATTCTGGGATGTGAAGTGTTACTGGGAAGCTCTAAAAGCAAAAGGGTAAGAGGAATAATGAGTAAGGTTTTACGTGGACACCTGCGGAGGACCCCCAGCTCGGGGGTTAGGTGAGAACACGCGCTGGCTCCAGCTGGTAACTCATCACTTGTTTACGATAAGCGGTGCAGGGGGAGAGCTGTGCTCGGTAGTTAAGATTTGTTGCTGGGGATTTTGCGGTTACTGGTAGAGCGTTTCCTTAATTTTTTAAATTAGGGGTGTTCTGAAAAATTTCCAATTTTTTCTCAGCTGAAAGCAGAAGGAAAAGAGCTCTGAAATGGTCGCGCAATAGCGTGATGCCACCCGCACAGGTGTGACTGGACCACTGCAGGCAGCAGGGCTGGCCGAGGCCATTCCTGTGGCCTTCCGAATTCCAGGGGGTCTTCCCACAAAGTGGCCGCCCCATAACCACTGGGCAAACTGGCCCCGGCTCCAGAGAGCGGAGTCTGTCTCGGGAGTCACGATAAAGGGTGTGCGTGACACCGTCACCTCTCTTACTCCCAACACGTACTGCCCGCGTACCTCCTGCTAACCTGCACCTGGCCTTTCCCAGAATAACTCTCCAGGTTTGCAAGCACAAGGCGTGACAACAGCCCTAGATCTAGGACACCTTCCCGCCCGCAAGCAAACGAGCTAACGGGCAGAGCCCGAGGTGGGGAGCGCCCTCGGGGGCCCTCCGGCCTCCCCGCCTGGCCGCGACCCGGACCCGGGTAACAGCCGAGCGATGCCCGTCGCAGGCCGGCCAGCCACCGACCTTGTAGCCGCCCCAGACGAACATGTGGCGCCCGTCGCTGACTGCTACGTGGCCGCTGCGCTCGGCTGGGCAGGCGAGCTCCATGGCCTCATAGCTCTCGAAGGCCGGCCCCGGCAAGTCGTCCGCTCGCAGCTCCTCGTTGCCATCAGCCATCTTTGCGGCTGCTCTTCGGCTCCCCGGGAATGCCCGCTCCGCGGGGAGAGGAGACAAAGGAGACCGAGTGCACGGCGGCGCGCAGCACGCAGGGGGCGGCGGGGCCTGCTCGCTGCTGCGACCGCGCCGCTCGGGCCTCCTCGGCCGCGGACTGCTCGGCGCGCCTGCGGGCAGCGGAGCGGCCAGGGGCGGCGGGAGCCGGGGATGCCGCAGCCTCAGTCCGCAGCCCGCGCCCCGCCTCCCGCAGCCCGGCCTTGTTTACGCCGCGGCCGGAAGCCGCCCGCCGGGCTCCGGAAGCGCGGGCGCCGGTCAGCGCCCCCAGCGCCGGGTCCTCCCGCCGGGGACTCGGTGTCCCGCGCCAGTTCTAGACACGTCCGAGCCTGTTGCCCCGAGGCCGAGGCGGCGCCGGCGCCCTGGAGACGGCGGAGTTATCCTCAGGTTCCCGCCAGGTTTTCTTCCTTCCCTCGTCTGCCTGAGGCGTGCTCTCCAGGGCTTCGCGGCCGGCCGGAACCCCCAGCTGCTCAACTAGGCAGTTTCTGGCCTCGGCTCCGAGACGCGGAGTCAAAGCCCTGCCGCCCCCTGGGTGCGAGGGGCGGCGCCTCGGGTCTCCCGTGCAGCCCGGCCCGGGTCACCGGGGCTGCCCCGCCCGCCCCGCCCTTCGCGTCCCCTCCCGCCGACTCCGCCGGGGCGGGGGCTGTCGCGGGCGTTTGGGAACCGTTAGTGGCCCCTTGCTTCCGCTCTCACGCCGTCTGGGCACAGCTCCAGTTGCTGGGGTCTAACCTGACGCCGCACCTTAGATTTCTGGGCTAGGTGCCCCCCAAATCCTAAGGCGCGGTGCCATTAGGTGGGTGGATTCTGCCCTCCTGGGCAGGGGACGGTTAGGGGAGGCGTCTAACAGGGGCCCACCGCAGTCCTCTGGGAGCACCTGACTGCCGTGCCTTGAGGGCCGGGCAGCCCGGGCACAGTACATTTGGAAAGTGAGTTAGAGCTAATTATCATGTGGTTAACGGTCCGTCAAAGTGGTTCCCCGGTAACGTCTGAGCCCCTAGAAGTGGACTGTCCCCGCAGGGCTTCACAGAACCCCAGCCCTCGCCGAGCCTTTCCCTTGCTGTATATGGCCGATGTGTGAACCTCTCTCCTCAATGAACTTGGTTTCCCGCCCGCCTAGCTTTACGGAGTCTGGTCGGAATTTGGCCACCAGCGCCCCCCGGCCCCGCTTGTGTCGCCTGGGGGCGGGGCTCCCCATCACCCTCCCTCTTCCCCATCTGCGCGCCGGGACCACTACGGAGAAGAATGCGTTAAGCAAGTCTTTTTCACTGGAATTTTCGAAGCCTGAAACTCCTTCCCTAGCTGTTCGAGCATGTTTACTTGAACTCAGGACAGACGTACTTAAGAGGATTGATTTTAGCCTCCTGCGAGGGAACAGGTCACTTGGTAGCTGCTGAGACGGGATCTCCTACTCATGCTGTGTGCTGCTCCAAGCCTGTGGGACTCTCCAGGGTGACCTGCAACCGGGTGCCCTCCTGGCGTGATGGATGTGTGCTTGGTTATGCAAATCTGATCGGTTCACTTTACTTAGAAGCCTCGAGACAGAGTCCAGAGTCCAGAATTCCTACCTTGGCGCTGCGAGACGCAGCACGGCCGGACCCCGCCTACCTCTCCAGCTGCAGCTTCGGGCTGTCTCTTGCTCCTTCCAGCCATGCTAGCCTCTCTCGGTCCTTCAAGCACGCCTAGCTCTTTCTAGCAGCAGGGCCTCACACTCACTGTTAGATTTCCTGGAAGTCTAAGTCCTCAGTCAAGCTCTCACGTTGGAACTTCATCGAAGAAACCTTTGTAGATCCCCTAGAGGCTCCAGATTCCCAGACACTTTTAGCATCTGCAGTGCTCCACGGCATTTTATTAAAACCATCATGTGATCCTTGCCTATTGTTAGTGTCCCCCACTAGGCCGGCTGGATTGTAAACTTGAAGGAGGAACTAACTATTGTACTGGCTCGCTCCCGGTTGCAAAACTACCTTTAGATTGCGTGCAGGGCCGGGGCTCGCTAAGTTCCCACCTAAGGGGTACAACGTAGGGCTATATGGCACACCTCGTGGGTGATGGACTCAATTACAACTCAGACTTTGCCTTGCAAACGCAAACGCACTAACCTAATCTTATGTACCCTTATGTTAATGCGAAATTTGAAAAAAGAAATCTGTACATTAAGTGATCCAGCTGTGAACACCGCGGCCGAGTTTGCAGCGCCACCGTGCGTTCACAGTGCTGCAACTGCATGTCTTACACATAACTCCATCGCTCGTCGCTAAGTCCCGATTACGCCAAGGGAGGCCGTTCAGAGATTAATAAAACGGTTTTAGAGTTAAAGTCTTAAATCTCAACATAGCTTGGGCAACCTATTTTACCATAGTGTGCCTCAGTTTCCCAAGCTTGGAAATGGAGATTAAAGTATGAAAATCATAGTTTCCTGGGAGATCTCATAAAGTAAGCAACGTAAGGCATGTAAATGTTTGTCTCTTAGTAATCACTCAGTACGCGGCAACTAAAAAGCATGATCCTTTACAGACTTGTTGGGAGATGCACTTGTAAAGGAACACAGAAAATATATGATAAATAAGTAGAAATTAAAATGTCTATGGCTATTTCATCCACATAAACAAGCATCAAAGCTAATAATGGCCTCGTGTGACCTTAGGCATTATACAATAAGACTTCTTTGACCTCAATGAAAAATAAGTAAATAACAATAAGGGGGAAAACCACCTCCTGTCAAGACTTAAGTTTATTTTTTCCCTCTGGATAAACCTAATTAGCACAGTTGCCTCAAAATGAACTATGTGCGAACAAGGGTGCTGTCAAATCCTCTTTCTTGAGGACTAGTCATCTCTTGAGAACCTTATCTGTAATGGGTTGTATGTGCTGGGCTATGTAAAATGGCGATTTCTTTGCAATCTCTTAACTGATTGCCTGTGACATACACATCACATTCTAGTATAATGATTATTCAACAAATAAAACTATATTGCCTTCATGGAGAGGTTTTCTGGGTTGAGAGATTTTGTTTTTAGTTCTCTTTCCCCAGTAGGGGCTCAGAATATGTTTGTCACAGGTATGATTGGGTTGCCATGGTAATGAGAGAGATTACTGTGAGAATCAGGAATAGACTGAGGAATGGTTCCTAATATTGTACTTATAAAATCGTGGTTCCCACTTCGAACCAGGCCATTGCTTGATTCCTGTGGCATTATAACTAACATCGCCCTAAGTTTTACTCACTACATTCTATTCTTAGAACCCTAAGGAACGAAAGTTTCTAGGGGGCTGAATCTGGCACCATAAACAACATTTCTGATTGCATGAATCAATACATATTTACCTAGGGTCAAATGTATACATTGAATATGTATTTCATATATATGGTATTTAATAGCACACTTTGATTTTATTACTATTCACATATCAAACCATACTTTTATACTGTTTATGAGACCAAGAACAAAGATTCTCTGAAACATTAATTATATATATAAGCAGAATTTCTTAAAATATGAAAGTGTGGTCCCAGGCCCTAGGGAGACCCAGAGATCTTTTCAGGGGTTTCTCAGGAACTCCCTTTTCTAACTATGTATCTGTGTGAGGTCAGATTTTCTTCACATAAGCCAATCAATACAACATATGTATGGCAAATTGAATGCAGAAGCAAGTATGGGAATCTAGTTGGCTTCTGGTCAGCATATGTGTAAAAATGCAAAATACACAAAAGTTATTTTTCATTAAAAGTGTTTTGTTAACATAATAGGCTTATTGTCATTTTTCTTTTTGAGACAGAGCCTCAAGTTGTCCCCCTGGGTAGAGTACCATGGCATCACAGCTCATAGCAACCTCCAACTCCTGGGCTCAAGCGAGTCTCCTGCCTCCGCCTCTCAAGTAGCTGGGACCACAGGCGCCAGCCACAATGCCCAGCTATTTTTTGGTTGCAGCCGTCATTGTTGTTTGGCAGGCCTGGATTTGAACCTGCCACCTTAGGTGTATGTGGCTGGCGCCTTAGCCGCTTGAGCCACAGGCGCCGAGCCTGTCATTTTTCAATGAATAAAAAATTTTAAAATTTAACTTTAGGTTGATTTAAAACTAAATTAAAATTTGTGTTAATTCCTAATATGGCAGATCTCAATAGATAAAGTCCATATAGACAAAAGACCATAAATCCATATAAACATAAGACCCTCTTAGAAGATCTCAGAAATTCTAAAGAGTATAAAGGAGTCCTAAGACTAAATGGTCCTCAAACTAAGAGCCATCTCTGATAATGGCTGGGATATAATCAGCATCTTAATTTGAGAACAAAAACCAAACCAACACTATGGTGTTTTGAGATTAATCACTTTCTCTTCAGAAAAATCTCTTAATTTTGACCTAAATAGTATGTAATCCAAAAATTTCAATGCATCGTAGATTCCTGGAGTATATTACTTATGCTACTTTGTATGTCTATTATATATTCATACATTTATACTTCCCTCACTCAATATCCCTCAATTATCTTAACAAAAGATCCCAGACTTTTAATTACTGCTTATAAATTTTTTGCCTTAACAAATAAAAATAAAGAAAATTAAGGTTAGTTTAAGATTCTCATGAAGATAATAAATTTTTTAAAATTCATTTTGAGTCATTTGAAATTTAATGGCTGATAATGCTTTAAAGCTTTCTACCACAGAATGCACAAAGATATCTTGCTGAAAAATTCATGTACATGAAAAAATAAGCAAAAAAAAAAAAAAAAAACCTGGAACTTATAAGCAATTACAGCAAAGTTGCAGGAAACAAGGTTGATATATAAAAGTTAATCGCTTTCCTATATACCAACAATGAACAAATGGAATTTGAAATTAAAAACACATTATCACTTATATTAACATCATCCAAAATAAAATACTTAGATGTAAGTCTAACAAAATGTGTACAAGATATATATGAAGAAAGCTACAAAACTCGAGTGAAAGATTTCAAAGAAGAATTAAATAAATGGAGAGATATTCCACATTCAATCATATGAAGACTCATTATTGTTAAGATATGAGTTCTTTTTTTTTTTTTTTTGAGACGGAGCCTCAAGCTATCCCCCTGGGTAGAGTGCCATGTCATCACAGCTCATAGCAACCTCCAACTCCTGGGCTCAAGTGAGTCTCCTGCCTCTGCCTCCCAAATAGCTGGGACTACAGGCGCCTGCCACAACGCCCGGCCACTTTTTGGTTGCAGCCATCATTGTTGTTTGGTGGGCCCGGGCTGGGGATTCAAACCTGCCACCTTAGGTGTATGTGGCTGGCGCCTTAGCTGCGTGAGCCACAGGCGCTGAGCCAAGATATGAGTTCTTGACAACAATCTACAGATTCAATGCAATCCAACTCAAAACCCAGCAGTTTGTTTTGTACATATCAACAAACTTACTCTAAAGTTTATATGGAAAGGTAAGAGACCCAGACTAGCCAACTCAATCTGAGAAGAACAAAGTCAGAGGACTGTTACTACCCAACTTTAAGACTTGGTGTAAAGTAACAGTAATCAAGAGCATGGTATTGGCAAAAAGAGCTCTATAGACAGAGCAGGATAGAGACCCCAGAAATAAACCCACATGAATATAGTCAACTGATCTTTGAAAAGGAACAAAGGCAATAATAATTAAGCAAAGACAGTCTTTTAAACAAATGGTGCTGGAACAACTGGACATTCACACACAAGAATAAGAATCCAAAGACCTTATATCCTCCACAAAAATTGACTCAAAATGGGTCATAGACCTAAATGTAAAACACAAAACTATAACATTTCTAGAAAATAACAGGAGGAAACCTGGATAATCTTGGGTTGGTGGTAATTTTTTTTTTTTTTAGAGACAGAGTCTCACTTTATTGCCCTCTGTAGAGTGCAGTGGCATCACACAACTCACAGCAACCTCCAATTCCTGGGCTTAGGTGATTCTCTTGCCTCAGCCTCCCAAGTAGCTGGGACTTCCAGGCGCCGGCAACAACGCCTGGCTATCTTTTTGTTGCAGTTTGGTCCGGGGCAGGTTTGAACCCCCCACGCTTGGTCTATGGGGCTGGCACCCTACCCACTGAGCCACAGGCGCCACCCTTGGTGGTGATTTTTTAGATACAACATCAAAGCACAGCCCATTAAATAAATAATTGATAAGATGAACTTCGTTAAAATATTTTTATGAAGTTTCTTATGATTTTATTTTTACTTTCGCTCTTGAAAGATAATGTCAAGAGAATGAGAAGATGAGCCACCAGACTGGTAGAAAATATTTGCAAAAGTCACATCTGATAAAGGACTGTTACCTACACTATACAAAGAATTGTTAAACCTCAACAATAAGAAAATGAACAACCTGACTGAAAAAAGAGAAAGGAGTTGAAAGACACCTCACCAAAGAAAACATGCAGGTGGCAAATCAGCGTGTGACGTATGTCATTAGGGCATCACAAATTTAAAAGGCCAGGAGATAGCACTATACATCAGGGGAATGGCCACAATCCTCAGCACCAAACTGGGGCAAGGCTGTGCAGCACCAGGAACACGTCAGTGCTGGTGGGGAAGCAGGAGATCATAGCGGCTTCGGAAGAACTAAGCATACTCTTACCACATGATCCAACAGTTTTGCTCCAGATGAACTGAAAACTATGCCCATATAAAAACCTGCACATGGGTCTTCATAGCAGCTTTATTCGTAATTGCCAAGACTGGGGAGCAATCGAGACATCCTTCAGCAGGAATGGATCAACTGCAGCATATCCAGACAACGGGATGTTTATGCAGAGCTGAATGACATGTGTTGTCAAGCTATGAGAGACCTGGAGGAAACTTCAGTGCTGACCACGGAGCCATGAGGCCATCTGAAAGGCTGCAGTGTATGACTGCAGCGATCGACACGCTGGAAAAGGCAGCACCACTTAAACAGTAAAAAGGTCAGTGCTTGCCAGGAGTCAGAGGGGACAGAGGATAGACCGAGGTTTTTCAGGGCAGTGAAACTATTTCACATGACACTACAAGGGTGGACACATGTCATATTGAACACACAGCACCAGGAATGAACTCTACTGTAAACGATGGATAAGAGTGACTTTCAAAAAAGTTCTTGCTGCGCCCATATCCAAGACTGTAAGCAACTTCATCAGACGGGAAATTCCAATAGAATTACGTAAGTACAGTGGAAAAACAGTCACCAAAAAAGGGGAGCAGGGGGAGTACCTGTTCCTTAAAATTACTTCTTTTCCTTCCAAATATTATAAAATCTAAATTTTGTTAGCAGCATGCACTACCCTTAAAATCATTCTATCTTACTGAGTTACTTTATATTATTTCTCATATGTACATGTAACTAATGCATTCGTGAGTTGACAGTATGTACAAAGTCCTAAATATTAAAAAATATTCTTAAGCTTCTAGATGCAAGAGCCTAATATTTTTTAATGGATGATTATGCAAAGATAGTATTTGGAAAAAATTTACATTAAGTTTGATTTTAAGGAATTCTTAATTCTTCCTGACAACTCTTAAGAATATCCTGAAATTTCTTTTGCGAACCAGACTGCACATCCATTTTGTGAGCCACATGAACAGAACCATAAACCCTTCTAGAAACATTTTCCAAACATAAATTCAGTAAGGAAGAATTCAGAGGTAAAATTATGAGCCTGTCTTTGTCCAGCTCCTATATGGTGCAGACAGAGGACAACAGCACAATTGCTCGCAAACTATTAGCTGGAATTAAGTTGTATCTTTCGTTTGAGAGCTATAGATTAGTTTCATAAAAGGGCTGTGTACATTGGATACTTTTTCTTCCATTCCTGAGATACTTTGCTAAGAAGAACATTTTCCAGTTTCATCCATGTAAACATGAAGGAGGTAAAGTCTCC
>CAUYQV010166937.1:0-20615 GCA_963574575.1 Galagoides demidoff
GCCTGTGGTCCCAGCTACTTGGGAGGCTGAGGCAGGAGACTCACTTGAGCCCAGGAGTTGGAGGTTGCTATGAGCTGTGATGCCATGGCACTCTACCCAGGGGGATAGCTTGAGGCTCCGTCTCAAAAAAAAAAAAAAAGACATTTATACTCTACACTCAGTAGATTTGACATGTATCCTTGTAAAATGCACCATAAGTGTGGTCTGACCATGTACACAGCTATACTTTAATAAAAAAATAAAATAAAGATAGCATTTTCCTTGGAGCCCTCTAAGGCAGTGCCAGTTTGCTCTTTCTTTTATTCATTTATTTAGAATTTTAATTAGCCTTCCAAATGCTGGGATTATAGGTATGAGCCACCATGCCTGGCCACCAGTTTGTTCTTTCGTCCCTTAGATTATATGGCCTTGGGTGCCACGTGTGGCTCAGTGAGTAAGGTGCCTGCCCCATATACTGAGGGTGGCGGATTTGAACGTGGCCCCGGCCAAACTACAACTAAAAAATAGCTGGGCATTGCGGTGGGTGCCTGTAGTCCCAGCTACTTGGAAGGCTGAGGCAAGAGAATCACTTAAGCCCAAAAGCTGGAGGTTGCTGTGAGCTGTGACGCCGCAGCACTCTACCAAAGGCAACAAAGTAAAACTCTATATCTAAAAAAAAAAAGACTATCCGGCCTTGTGGTAGGTTAGGTGTCTTCTTTGTTATTTATTATGACCTACAGATCAATGTACCTCTTTTCTTTTCTTTTTTTTTTTAAGACAGAGCCTCAAGCTGTCCCCCTGGGTAGAGTGCTGTAGCATCACAACTCACAACAACCTCCAACTCCTGGGCTCAAGCGAGCCTCCTGCCTCAGCCTCCCAAGTAGCTGGGACCACAGGCACCTGCCACAAAGCCCGGCTATTTTTTGGTTGCAGCCGTCATTGTTGTTTGGTGGGCCCGGGCTGGATTCGAACCTGCCACCTTGGGTGTATGTGGCTGGCGCCTTAGCCACTTGAGCCACAGGAACCAAGCCAATGTACCTCTTTTCTTTCTAAAAATCATGTGAAACTCATACTTTTTATTACCCACTACCATTACAGTTTTCAACAGACCTCCATACCACCTGGCCTCTATTCGAATAGTTTAGCACCTACCTTACTATCATTTCCTCTATCACAACTCTTAAAAAGTTTTAGTTATTTCAGTATCTACACAGATGATCCTTCTAATGCTCAGACATCTCTGTTCCCTGACTTCCTCACCTCTAGTGATCTTGCCCACCACCTTAACTCAGCCACCCACTCCCAAGATCATCCCTTAGGCCATGTCTTACTAATGACTAAACCTCCATAATCTCCATTTTAAAGCATTATACTCCACTCCTACAACTCCTATCTTTCTATCCCACTCCCTATAGTATGAACTTCAATAATTTTAACTCCATCAGGACATTGAATCCGTTTTCTTTTCCTGGGTTTGGGGGTTTTTTTGTTTCCTTTTTTTTTTTTAAGGAGACTGAGTGTTGCTCTGTCACCCCAGGTAGTGTAAAGTGGTATTATACCTCACTGCAACCTCAAATGCATGGGTTCAAGCAATCCTCCTGCCTCAACCTCCCAAGTAGCTGAGACCACAATGCCCAACTTATTTTTCAACTTTTTGTAGAGAAGGGTTGCTCAGGCTGGTCTCAAACTCCTGACCTCAGGTGATCCTCCCACCTTGGCCACCTGGAGAGCTAGTATTAGAGGCATGAGCCACTGCACCCAGCCTAAATCCATTTTCTCCTCAATTTTCACTATCTGTCTTCCTTGACCCATCATTATAAATCACTCCTTTGGATAAACTCTCAAATCTTTTTTTTTTTTTTTTTTTTGAGACAGAGCCTCAAGCTATCCCCCTGGGTAGAGTGCGTGGCATCACAGCTCACAGCAACCTCCAACTCCTGGGCTCAAGCGAGTCTCCTGCCTCAGCCTCCCAAGTAGCTGGGACCACAGGCGCCTGCCACAGCACCTGGCTATTTTTTGGTTGCTGCTGTCATTGTTGTTTTGGTGGGCCCAAGCTGGATTTGAACCCGCCACCTTAGGTGTATGTGGCTGGCGCCTTAGCCACTTGAGCCACAGGCGCCCAGCCTCAAATCTCTTATTTCTCTATTTCTCTCCCAAACTTACTTGGTAAAATTCTGGTTAAATCCAACTCTCTTCCTACTCAAGGCAGCATCCAAACAGCTGAATGTGACCCAAGTAAAGTTCAAACATAATGACTGGTCTTCTTTTAATCTGTAACGACTAACTTTAAGCAAGCCTATAACTATTGTTTAACTTACTATAGGTATTCTTAAATTAACTTATTCTCTCCTCCTTCCTTCTCATTTTCTTTTTTTTCTTGAGCCCAAGAGTTTGAGGTCCCAGTGAGTTATGATACCAGGGCACTCTGCCCAGGGTGACAGAGTAAGACTCTTTCTCAAATAAAAAAGAAAAAAAATAAATAAAAAATTTTAGGCCTCATAATTATAGCTCATAAATAATCTCTATGTTTTATCTAGATTCAGATCTGAAGTTCAAGAAGCAAAGGTTATGTAAAAGTAAATAAATGTTTCTTTGTTCAGTATTTTTAGAAGCCTGCATTTTTATTTTTTATTTTTACTTTTTATTTTCTTAAATTTCAGCATATTATGGGGGTACAAATGTTTTATTTACATGAATTGATTTTGTAAAGTTTGAGTTCAAGTTATAAGTATGCCCTTCACCTGGACGGTGTGCATTAGAAGCCCATATTTCTAAAGTATATATTGTTTTAAAAAGCTATTTTGGGGGACTTATGGTAGATAAAAAGTACCCTATTAAAGATCATAACCATTATAAATGAGAATGAAATAGAACATTAAATCTAACCTTATATAAGACAGGATTTTCTTCTGCTTAATACAAATTCCAGTAATCTAAGTAATTTCTACCTGATAAAGGAATATGCCCTTAGGAATTCTACTGGTTAAATTGTTCAGTTTCTGAAGGAACTATTTTTAAATAAACCTTAAATATACACCAAACTTCCAATACAGTTGGCAGCTTCAGAAAAGCTTAATTACCCACTTACTCTTTTAACTATCCAAAGAAACCAATCTAGTGACTACCATGGTACTTATTACCTGCTGTGAGCACAGTCAAATGGATTCCCCACTGTTAAATTCAGAAAATAAACTAGAAGAAGGGGGGGAAATGAAAAAGAAATAGGAATGCTGACAGGAGAAGTAACAAAATACAGCAACCAGGAACAAAATGAGAATCTCAGCTTAGTTTCTGATACTGAGAAAGATGTGAGAAACTATTTTTAGGAATTCTATGGGAAATATCTAGGAAAATGCTTTCATTCACAGGGTAAAATAAAATTCAACTAAGAACAGAACAATTTACTGTGATTATCTTTAAGGCTACTCCAGAGGGAACCAGAGAATAAAATTATAGTTTGGGGCTGGAAAAATCTGTTAGAGTAGGTAAATGAGAAAAATGATAAAACTCACAGAAAAAAAGAAAATATGATGGACGATAAAACTTTTGAAATGTAGAACCACAACACAAACGTGTGCGTTATATTGATATTGAGGAGAAGAAATAGTTCACAAGTAGCACCAGGGTCCAAAATCATTTTACTTTCCAGCTTTAGCTTCTCTTCTGGATTCACTATAAAATTGGTTCTGTGCTGTTTAAGTTAAACCAAGAGAAGCAGCAACAAGCTGAATAAATAGATTGTAGATCTGTCTACTGCAAAATGGTTTTCAGAAAGGTATCTTCCTAATGGAAATGATGAATTATAACCTTAACCATCAAAATATATCTGGGCTTTGCCTTAGGAAAAGTCACAGTAAATGGAGTAGAAGAAATAGAAGAATATATACTAACCTAAAAAAGTGCTATAATATTCTAGCTAGAAAAGCATAAATAGATAATAATGGCAATAATTATGTTAATAAATTCTAAGCCTCACCAGAAAATAAAAACTCAACACATTAGGTGTACTATTTAATTTCCAATGAATACAGACAGTTCTTAGAGTTATTGAGGGAATCTCTGTTAACTAGATTACTAGTGGTATATAATAATATATATTTGGATTGTCCTTTATGTTTACAAAGAATTCTCACATACATTATCTTGGCTAGCCCACATTGAACACTATCAGATAGTATAATAAGTATTAAAACAAAATCACAGAATGGGAAGGAACCCCAAAAGTCATTTACTCAACATTCAATTTGTAGGTAAGGGTTCTCTGTATAGCAACCTTAACATCTGATTAGTTTCTCTCGTAATTTTTTTAGTGGCAGGAAATCATGAGCAAAGCCTAATGGAGAATGAAGAAGGCTTAACTGAGTATTTAAAAAGGCAATAGAAAATTCTACTTCAGGTTTGTGGGTCTTGGTATCATGCTCTGGCATCATAGCTCACAGAAACCTCAAACTCTTGGGCTCTAGCAATTCTCTTGCCTCAGCCTCCCCAGTAGCTAGAACTACAGGAGCCTACCACAACATTTGGCTATTTTTAGAGACGGGGGTCTCACTCTTGCTCAGGCTGGTCTGGCACCTGTGAGTTCAAGCAATCCATCTGCCCTGGCCTCCCAAAGTGCTAGAATTACAGGTGTGAGCCAACCATGCCCGGCCCCAAGTCTTATTTTCTGTTCATGGAAAATTTATTATGGGCCAGACACTGTCTTAATGTATATAATGTCTTTTAAGATTTATAACAACCTGTAAAGAGTAGCTAATAGCTGCTTAATTATCTGAAATATTTTACTTGAAATTATTTTTTCCCCAAACGATTTAATGACCTTTAAAATCTTGTTAAATGCAGAAACTCTAAAAATGCATGTTGAATAGTAGGCATAGCTAAAGATATGATTATTATTATTATTATTCCCATTTTATATATGAGAAAATTCAGGTATGTGAATTGGCCCTAGTTATATTTAGGAAGTAATAGGGAGGGACCAAGAACATAAATCTTTAATCTACTACTCCAATATTAATTCCATTCCACATTGTAAAGCAGATAAGCTACAATGCATTTTAATAGAGATAAACATTTAAAAATCTCTTAAATTTTCAACAAAAATAAAAACTATTTTTTGGCTATAATAAGATATAATATCTGAAAAAAAAAAAAGCAGCAGCAGCAGCAGCCAATGTGTGAAAATTCTACATACTACATGATTCTAACAATGTGACATTCTGGAAAAAGGCAAAACTGTGAGAGAACAATAAAAAGAGCAATTGATTGCCAGAGGTTAGAGGGCAGGGAGGGATAAAGAACCAGAGTGTAGAGGATTTTTAGGACAATGAAATGGTCTGTATTATAATAGTAGACATATGTCATTACATATTTGTCAAACCCCCTAGAATGTACAATACCAAGAGTCAAGCCTGATATAAACTATGGGTTTTGTATGATAACAACATGTCAATGCAGATTCATCGATTGTAACAAATGTACTATTCCTGTGAGATAATATAGATAATAATAGAAGATATGTCTATGTGAGGGCAGTGGATATATGGGATATCTTTGCATTTTTTCTTTCAATTTTGCTGTAAACCAAAAACTGTTCCAAAAAAATAAAGTTTAGACAAACAAAAAGCAGAAATAAGTAAGAAAAAAAATAGAGGGAATTAATATGATCAGAATCAAAGAAGGAAAGTAAAGCCTCATTTTTTAATGTATATGTTATGGAATGGACACCCTCAAATAAGCAACTTTAGAATAACATCACTTTTAAATATGAATGTATACACATCTAAAAATAATTCTCAGATTTGAAAGGGGCATGTTACCCAAACAATATAAATGGTGCCAAATCATATTATACAGTATTCTTTAATTTCCAAGTTTTCTTAGAAGACCAGGGTCTGTGAGTTAGTTTTAGTTCCAACAGTTGTATTAATGTCCATGTTTTTCTAAAGAATATTGTATAGCGTATGGCATGGTATCTCAGCTGTACCTATAAGCTAAACATCATAAACTCAGGGTGTTTTTACATCAGCAGGCCAACTGCTTCCATTATATTAGATATCTACTCTCTGCCAAAGTGTTTATGTATAAGTCAAAGCTACTAAAAATGAAAAATGAACTGAAATGGTTCTCAGAAACAAAATGTGTTTTTTAGTTGTTGTTGTTTTGTTTTGTTTTTAGAGACAGAGTCTCACTTTGTCACCCTTGGTAGAGAGCTATGGCATCACAGCTCACAGCAACCTCCAGCTCTTGGGCTTAGGCAATTCTCTTACCTCAGCCTCCAGAGTAGCTGGGACTACAGGCGCCTGCCACTACATCCAGCTACTTTTTTGTTGCAATTTAGCCGGGGCTGGGTTTGAACTCACCACCCTCGGTATATGGGGCCAGCACCCTACTCACTGAGCCACAGATGCTGCTCGCAAAATGTGTTTTATAATTAAAATCCAAGGAATAGCTCAAGTGAACTCAAAGGTATATACAGAACCAAAATTACTAACAAAGCTCTGCCAGCCTACATGTTCTTTCTTTTCAGAGCTCTTCAAACTTTTTAAACAGGGGGCCAGTTCACTGTTCCTGAGACTGTTAAAGGGCCGGACTGCGGGCCCCTGGACCAGTCGGCTGCTAAGCAGGACAGGCAGCGACAGCAAAAACACCTGGCAGGCTGGATAAATGTCCTTGGTGGGCTCCATGTGGCCCACGGGCCGTAGTTTGAGGATGCCTGCTTTAGGTTATTACATTTATGGAACTAATGATTATCATCTCTAAACATATACCAAAGGAAGATCTTTTTCTAAACCAGTGACTACCCTGAAGTAATGTATAGTCCATTAAGAAAATTAAAACATCATGCTAATGTACAAGTCTTTCTTATATATTTCATTTAGCAGACTTGGCATATGCTATCATCTTTATTGGTCAGATGAAGAAATTTGAGTTGAAAGAGGTTAAGCATCTTGCTCAATTACACAAAGTAGTGTAGTAGTTTAGTCCTAATCCATAGGAGATCAGAGAAGACAAAAATTACTTTTAACCAGGGCAGTAATTTTTATACTACTGGCTGACATTTTAACACTTTAAATCTGATTTACAGGCTTATCCTTCAACAGACTTAATTCTGCCAAAAATTCAAAAGGTCTTTCTCAAGGTGCACCACTATCCTTTACCCAAATTATGTGCTCATCTGGAAGATTTTACTAGCTCCAACAGCTTAGTTAAACACATTGGCTTTGAATCTGTATTAAAATCTGCATTCTGAGCTGGGTGCAACAGGTCACACTTGTAATCCTACCACTCTGACAGGCTGAGACAGGTGGACTGCTTGGAGACCAGCCTAAGCAAGAGCAAGTCTCTACTGAAAAAAAAAAAAAATAGAAAAATTAGCCAGATGCTGTGGCAGGCAACAACATCTAATCCCAGCTACTCAGGAAGGTGAGGCAAGAGGATCATTTGAGCCTAAAAGTTTGAAGTTGCTTACGAGCTGTGACGCAATGGCACTCTATCCAGGGCAACAAGGAGATGGTCTCAAAAAAACAAAAAAACAACACCCCTCACCCCACCCCTCCACATTCTGATATCTACTATCTGTGGGGGTTTTTTGTTTGTTTGTTTTGAGACATAGTCTTACTCTGTTCCCCATGCTAGAGTACTGTAGTGTTGGCAACACAGCAACTTCAAACTCCTGGGTTCAAGCGATCCTCCTGCTTCAGCCACCCAAGTAGCTAAGGGTACCTGCCATAATACCCAACTAATTTTTCTGTTTTTAGTAGAGACAGGGTCTCACTCTTGCTTAGGCTGGTCTCAACTCCTGAGCTGAAGTGATCCTCTTGCCTTGGCCTCCTAGAGTGCTAGGATTATAGGTGTGAGCCATCATGGCTGGCTTGTGTGATCTTTGAACAAGTCACTTAAACTCTTAAACTTTTTTTTTTTAACCTGTGATGATTAGTGTGATTATTCTTTATGTCCTGTTTTAAATTCCCCAACTAAAGTTGAACATCCCTCAGAAGTCAAGGCCATGTCTCATCCTGAAGTTTCTTTGTGCTGACTTTTTATAAGGTTAGATGGTGAGGTGATGGATCCTCTAGGGGAGAAGGATGGCATCATAGACAGACTCACATCCCCTGAGAGGATTCTACACTAGTTCCTGAGACTGTGAATCTGTTGAGATACCACACCCATAGATATCTTGCCCAAAAGGGACTTTTCAGATGGAATTAAGGTTACTAATCAGGGACTTTAATATAGAGAGATTATCTTGGATCATCTGGGTGAACCCAGTGTAATCACACAAGCCATTAAAAGCAGAGAAATAAGAGAAAGTCCAAGACTCAAAAGGCAAGAACCACTCAACACAATGTGCTGGGAACTTTTCTTTCTTTCTTTTTCTTTTTTTGAGACAGAGTCTCACTATGTTACCCTTGGTAGAGTGCCGTAGTGTTACAGATCATGGCAACCTCAAACTCTTGAGCTCAAGCAATTCTCTTGTCTCAGCCTCCTAAGTAGCTAAGACTATAGGCACCCACCACAATGCCAACTATTATTCGAGATGGGGTCTCACCGTTGCTCAGACTGGTCTCAAATCTGTGAACTCAGGCCATCTGCCCGGCCTTTAACTTTTCATTCATCTATAAAATAAGCCTAATATCTACCTTTCAGGAATGGTTGTAAGAATTAAAAAACATAATTAACACATAGTACTTAATATCAGAGTGATAGTATTTACTATTGTGCCTGATTTATAGTAATTCAATAAATAATGATATTATTTTCCTTTTTTATAGTGGTAACTGTGTGAGATTTTACTCTTCATCAACTATAACTCACCCTTTTTCTTTTTATCCACAATACTTAGTTTTATCCTCTATACTAGTTAAGAATATTTTTGAGGATCTGTTTTGTGCTCTACCAACCCATCAATCCTACCCTGACTCCTGGTCTTTTATCAAAACATATAATTATATTATTTATTTTGGTTTATTATCTGGTTTTCTCCTTTAGAATGCAAACATAATGAAAGCAGGAACATTATTTTATTTTGAGACAGAGTCTCACCTTGTCACCCTCAGTAGAGTGCTGTTGCATCATAGTTCACAGCAATCTCATACTCTTGGGCTCAAGTGATTCTCTTTTCTCAGCCTCCCAAGTAGCTAGGACTATAGGTGCCCAACACAATACCTGGCTATTTTTAGGGTCTCACTCTGGCTCAGGCTGGTCTCAGATTCCTGAGCTCATGCGATCAACCCACCTCAGCCTCCCAGAGTGCTAGAATTATGGGCGTGAGTCACCACACCCAGCCAGGGACTTTATTTTTTCACTTACTAGTGTCTGGCAAATGGCAGTTCTGAAATATTTGTTGATTATCTGACTAAATGACAGACTAAATAAATGAATAAGACATGGTCTTTTCACTTGACGATCCAAGGGTCTTATTGGGAGGACACACTAAACAGATAATCAGAATACAAAACGTAAGACAGATGTATAATTAGACGCTATAGAAACCCAATAGATGGCCCAAAAAAGTTTCCTGGAAGAGATGTCTCTTAGCTCTTTAAAATACATTTTGCTTTGATTCTTAAATTCTGCTTGTTCATTTCCTCCAATGCATATGCAAAAACAAAAACAAAAGAGGCCACTAACATTTATTCAACCTTTATAATGTTTTAGACATTATTTTAGTGATTTTTTTTTTTTTTTGCAGTTTTTGGCCAGGGCTGGGTTTGAACCTGCCACATCCAGTATATGGGGCTGGCGCCCTACTCCTTTGAGCCACAGGCACTGCCCTTATTTTAGGGATATAACTTATTTAGTCTACAGAACAGTTATATGAGATAGATACTATTTATATATTGAGGAAATTAGCACAGAAACCATAGTGACTTGTCAAAGGTTACATGATTCAGTATCAGGCATTTTGCTCTTAGTCATTCCAATGAATTATCTCTCAAAATTAATCAAAATGCTTATTTTAAGCAAAAGAAAATACAATTGGCATTAGAAGAAGGCTTTCTTCTATAAGCAAGGAATTTAGATTAAGAACCAGCTACAGGTCAGGCATAGTGGCTCACAAGTGTAATCCTAGCACTCTGGAAGGCCAAGGCCAGTGGATTGATTGAGCTCAAGAGTTTGAGATCAGTATGAGTAAGAGCAAGACCCTGTCTCTACTAAAAATGGAAAAAACTATCAAGGGATTGTGGTGTGCACCTGTAGTTCTACCTACTTGGAAAGCTTAGGCAAGAGGATCACTTAAACCCAGAAGTTTGAGGTTGCTGTAGCAAAAAAAAACCAAAAAAACCAAAAAACCCCTAGCTACAAGTTACTAATTTTCTAGAGTGGTAAATTCTCACTTAATGTATTTTTCATACTATAATAATTTTGCAATGCAAATTTCCTATTATTCTTTTTTTTTTTTTGAGACAGAGTCTCAGTATGTCACCCTCAGTAGCATGCAGTGGTATCACAGCTCACAGCAACCTCAAACTCTTGGGCTTAACGATTCTCTTGCCTCAACCTCCCAAATAACCGGGACTTCAGGTGCCTGCCACAATGACTGGCTATTTTTTTTTTGTTGCAATTGTCATTGTTGTTTGGCAGGCCTGGGCTGGGTTTGAACCCACCAGCTCCAGTGTATGTAGCTGGCACCATAGCCATAAGCAATAGGCACCAAGCCAAAAAAAAAAGGCCAACTGTGGTAGCTCAAGGCTATTATCCCAGGACTCTGGGTGGCCAAGACAGTGGATTGCTTGAGCTCACAAGTTCAAGACGAGCCTGAGCGAGAGTGAGACCCTGTCTCTAAAAAAACAGCCAGGCTTGGGCGGCGCCTGTAGCTCAGTGGGTAGGGTGCCGACCCCATATACCAAAGATGGCGGCTTTGAACCTGGCCCCGGCCATACTGCAACAAAAAAAAATAGCCAGGTGGTGTGGCAGGCGCCTGTAGTCCCAGCTACTTGGGAGGCTGAGGCAAGAGAATTGCCTAAGTCCAGGAGTTGGAGGTTGCTGTGAGCTGTGTGATTCCACGGCACTCTACTGAGGGCAAGAAAGTGAGACTCTGTCTTTACAAAAAAAAAAAAAAAGCCAGTTTTTTTGTTTTTTTTAAAGAGACAGAGTCTCACTTTATTGCCCTCAGTATTAGAGGATAGTGCTGGTAGAGTGCCCTAGTGTCATAGCTCACAGCAACCTCCAACTCCTAGGTTTAGGTGATTCTCTTGCCTCAGCCTCCCGAGTAGCTGGGACTACAGGTGCCGGCTATTTTTGTTGCAGTTTGGCTGGGGCCAGGTTCGAACCCACCACACTCAGAGTATAGGGTCAGGGCCTTACCTACTGAGCCATAGGCACCACCCCAGGCTTTTTTTTTTTTTTTTAATATCTGGACTTTGTAGTGGCCACCTAAAGTCCCAGCTACTCAGGAGGCTGAGGCAAGAGCATCAATTGAGCTCAAGAGTTTGAGGTTGCTGTGAGCTATGATGACATAGTACTCTACACAGTGTAACAATGTGAGACTCTGTCTCAAAAAAAAGGAAAATAAAACCCTAAAACTAAGTTTTTAAAATAGTGTTTCTGCTCTAACAATCATGCCCTATGGGGAGTGAGTCTAGAACATGTTTGCTGCTACCTATAAGGAAGAAAGGATGGCAATTAGCTCTTGACAGCATCATCCCCACATCTGTAATGTGCAGAGAGTGTCATGCTAGCTGTAGTCCATTCCTTCTGTGGCCCAACCTTGAGGACTAATTTCTTCAAGTTGTCAAATGGACATAACATAAACAAATTAAATGACTTGCCCAAACTTATTCAGGTGGGAAGTGTTGGATGAGAATTTCACCTGAAATTCATGTTTTTTTTGTTTTTTAGAGACAAAGTCTCATTTTGTCACCCTCGGTAGAGTGCTGTGGCAACCTCCAGCTCTTAGGCTTAGGTGATTCTCTTGCCTCTCAGCCTCCCGAGTAGCTGGGACCACAGGTGCCCACCACAAAGCCTGGCTATTTTTTATTGCAATTTGGCTGGGCCAGGTTTGAACCCATCACCCTCAGTATATGGAGCCAGTACCTTACTCACTGAGCCATAGGTGCCACCCTGAAATTCATGCTTTTTCAGGTATACTTCTTTACATGAAGTGATGAGCTGCAGACAGATGTGGGAGTAACATGGGGCAAAAGCTAAGTGACATGAAACCTTGAAATTCAGGCAAAGGATAATGGACTTTGGCTTCTGTCTTAATTTTTATGTTAGTTTTATTTGTTTGATGTGGCAGAATTTTTTTTTTTTGAGACAAGAGTTTCAAGCTGTTGCCCTGGATAGAGTGCTGTGATGTCACAGTAACAACAACCTCAAACTCTTGGACTTAAGTGATTCTCTTGCCTCAGCCTCCCAAGTAGATGGGACTACAGGTGCGCACCACAACACCCGGCTATTTTTGTGTTGCAGTTGTCATTGTTGCTTTAGTTGGCCTTGGCTGGGTTCAAACCTGCCAGCCTCAGTGTATGTGGCTGGTGCCCTGCTGACTGTAGAATTTTGATAATTGGATTTTCTTTCTTTCTTTTTTTCCCCTAAAACAAACCTGAGTTACATTTATGTTTTAAACCAGTGGTTCTCAACCTTCCTAATGCCGTGACCCTTTAATATAGTTCCTCATGTTGTGGTAACCCCAACTATAAAATCATTTTCGTTGCTACTTCATAACTGTAATTATGCTATTGTTATGAATCGTAATGTGAATATTTGATATGCAGGATGTATTTTCATTGTTTACAAAGGGGTTGCAACCCACAGGTTGAGAACCACTGTTTTAAACAATCCTTTAATATTTAACTTTTTATGTGCTAGGTAGAAATCTAATCACTAAATAACATAAATCTCCAAATCTTGTCTCCTTTCAGCAAAAAAAGATTTTATAGAACAAAAGCATTAAAAAAAAAGAATATCCTTATTTTTAGAGATGAAGTATGTGATGTCTGTAACTTACTTGCAAATGGTTTAGCAAAAATAGGCAGGTAGACTCAGCACATGTAGCACAGTGATTACGGCACCAGCCACATACACTGAGGGTGGCGGATTCAAACCCAGCCCAGGCCAGCTAAACCACAATGGCAACTGCAACAAAAATAGCTGGGCATTGTGGCAGGAGCCTGTAGTCCCAGTTACTTGGGAGGCTGAGGCAAGAGAATCACTTAAGCCCAAGAGTTGGAGGTTGCTGTAAGCTGTGACACCACAGCATTCCACGGAGGGTGACATAGTGAGACTGATTCTGTCTCAAAAAAAAAGGCAGATAGATAGATATAACAAATAAAGCAAAAATGTTAATGATGTTAAAATTACAGTGGGCAATGGACACTCATTGTACTATTCTTTCAACTTTTTTAAACATTTGGACATTTTCATAATAAAAAATTGGGAAGAAAAATGTAAGTCAAATTATGTCTTTCTCAAAAGCAAAGTTCCAACAATGGTCTATGAGGTCCTAAATAATCCAGTTCTTCTCTCCACTCCCCAACCCTTACCCCTAACTATCCCCATCACTCACTTCTTTATAAGCACACTGCCACTGTTTCTCAAACCTAACAGGCACTCAAGAGCTATGCATTGTCATTTCTCTGCCAGCTTCACTCTTCTCTCCTCTGAGAGAAGTAGAACCAGACTCCAGATGAGACATGACTCTTCCTTATCTTTAGCAGTCTCCTCCCCAATTGTTGATGTTTTCTCTGACCTTTACCTTCCTTCAGTTTCTCTATAAAATCCCTCATCACTATTATATATTATATCTTTGTTTTTGTTTATTATCTTCCCCCCAAGTTAGTGCCCTTTGTGAAGGCTGGGACTTACTTAGCCTGTTCCCTGTTACATTCCCACTGCAAACTGGCACGTATTGGTCACATTAAGAAAGAGATGAATAAATGAGTAAAATTGTTGGGCAGCATTGTTTTTCTGGTTATTAATTTAGATGAATCTATGAAGAAAAAATTTAAAAAGAAAAACTGGAAATACAAGAACCCACATATTCTTTCTTAGAAACAAATGAATATCAACATTTGTTATTTTCTTTTCTTTTTTTTGAGACAGAGCCTCAAGCTGTCCCCCTGGGTAGAGTGCTGTGGCATCACAGCTCACAGCAACCTCCAACTCCTGGACTTAAGCAATTCTTCTGCCTCTACCTCTTGTAGCTGGGACTATAGGCATCTGCCACAATGCCTGGCTTTTTTTTTGGTTGTAGCCGTCACTGTTTGGCAGGCCAAGGCTGGATTTGAACCCACCAGCTCAGGTGTATGTGGCTGGTGCCTTAGCCACTTGAGCCACAGGTGCCGAGCTATCATTTGTTATTTTCATCTTTATGCTTTTCATCAATAGTTCTCATAATGAGAAATAATGTAAAAGATATCAGAGTTAAGTTCACATATTGTAATTCACACTAAAATGTTCTTGGCCATTTCATGTATAGAATATCACTTTTATAAAAAAAAAACTATAGCTCATAAAACTAGATGGAAAACTGATGATCTTGAAAAATAAAATTCCAAATATAACTAATAATCTAACTTGGTTATTTCAGTTTGAAATAGCCAATTGACACTGATTTATAGACTAAGTATACAAATATTCCTTGACTTATGACTGAGTTATTTTTTAAGTAAGTTAAAAAATACTGTAAATCAAAAATGTACCTAAAACATCATAGTTTAACCTAGTCTACATTAAATTGTGCTCAGAACTCTAACATTAGTATAGACACAGGCGTCCTCAAACTACGGCCCACGGGCCACATGCAGCCCACCTAGGACATTTATCTGGCCCGCCGGCTGTCTTTGCTGCTGCTGCCTGTCCTGCTTAGCAGCCGACTCATCCTGGGGCCCGTAGTCCTGCCCTCCAACGGTCTGAGGGACAGTGAATTGGCCCCTGTTTAAAAAGTTTGAGGACCCCTGGTATAGAACTTGGCAAAATCGTCTAAAATGCAGCCTATTTTATAATAAAGTATTGAATATCTCATGTAATTTACTTAATATTATACTGAAAGTGAAAAGCAGAATGATTGTATAGGTACTATTATAAAGTCAAAAAATTAGGTCTCTCTCACCTTCTTTCCACCATGAGAGGCACCCACTTCCAACTCACTTTGGAAGTGCCCTAAATTAAGAAAAAAAAATATGTGTGTGTGTGTATATATACACATAAAGTCAAAAAAATGTGTTAAGTCAGAGACTGTCTGTATTTAAGTCATTTATAAAAATTTCTAACAGCGGCTTCCTATGGTAAATGAACTAGAACTAAGTGACATAGGTGAAAGATACACTTTCCACTGTGTGCAATATTCAAAAATAGATTTTTTAAAATATTGCATGTATGGGTGGCGTCTGTAGCTCAGTGGGTAGGGTGCCAGCCACATACACCAAGGCTGGTGGGTTCTAAACAACAATGACAGCTGCAACAAAAAATAGCCAGGCATTGTGGTGGGTGCCTGTAGTCCCAGCTACTTGGGAGGCTAAGGCAAGAGAATCACTTGAGCCCAAGAGTTTGAGGTTGCTCTAAGCTGTGATGCTACAGCACTCTACCAAGGGTGACAAAGTGAGACTCCTAAAAAAACAAACAAAAGGGCGGTACCTGTGGCTCAGTGAATAGGGTGCCTGCCCCATATTCCGAGGGTGAAGGGTTCACACCCGGCCCTGGCCAAACTGTAATAAAAAATAGCCGGGCATTGTGGTGGGCACCAGTAGTCCCAGCTACTCGGGAGACTGAGGCAGGAGAATCACCTAAGCCCAAGAGCTGGAGGTTGCCATGAGCTATGATGCCATGGCACTCTACCAAGGGAGATGAAGTAAGACTCTGTCTCTAAAAACAAACAAACAAACAAAAATATTGCATGTAAACTTCAACTTCAGGCAAGAGACAGGTACTTGAACAAATTCTTCCACTGAAAATAACTAAAAATGCTATTAAAATATTTTCTTTAGGCTCGGCGCCTATGGCTCAATTGGCTAAGGCGCCAGTCACGTACACACACCTAAGGTGGCGGGTTCATATCCCCAGCCCAGGCCCGCCAAACAACAATGATGGCTGCAACCAAAAAATGGCCGGGCGTTGTGGTGGGCGCCTATGGTCCCAGCTACTTTGGAGGCGGAGGCAGGAGACTCGCTTGAGCCCAGGAGTTGGAGGTTGCTATGAGCCATGATGCCATGGCACTCTACCCAGGGGGATAGCTTGAGGCTCCGTCTCAAAAAAAAAAAAATATATTTTCTTTAATGTAGCTATGAGTTAGCAAAATTTGTAGAATGTTTATACCAAAAAACAATGTGAAAAGGAATGCCCAGAAAAGTGGGATGAACACTAAAGCTGGCTTTTGCCTTGAGGACATTTGCTGACTGGTGAACTAAGGTTTGATCTTTTTTTTTTAAAATAGAGTCTCACTTTATCACCCTGGGTAGAGTGCCCTGGCATAGCTTACAACAACCTCAAACTCCTGGGCACAAATGATCCTCCTGCCTCAGCCTCCTGAGTAGCTGGGACTATAGGTGCCATCTACAATGCCCGGGTGCTAAGCTTTGATCTTCAGAGCTTAGATTGCTTTGGGGGTCAAGAGACAAGCCCACAGTAAGCCCAATGTGAACAATAGGAGATAACCTCATTAAATAGGGACCCTTCAAAACCATCTACTCTCAGAATAAATGTAAGTTGGAAAAACCACTCTTCTAACCACAAATGCTAGAAAAATCACCTGTGTTTAATCATAGCAGAATTAAATGGAGATGGGAAAAAAATTTTTTCCTGTGGATTCAGAACCTCAAAAGTGCCTCACACAAATACTTACAACTCTAAATGACACTGTCTATACATTCTGGAAAATTCTATGTTAAGAATTAGTTGAAAATTTTCCTATACTAGTAATATGTTGGGAGCACCCAACTGAAGTAAATTCAAAATTCTATCTGAATAAATCTAGGCCTCATCCTAGGTCTTAAATAATTTTGACACATAACATTTTAAGGAAAATAAGGCTCGTAGCTCAAAGCACACAGGGATAGAAGTCATCATTAGTGTAACTCCATAGAAGTAAAAGATAGCAGAACCACAAAATTAGATGTGTGAATTACCAGGTTCAGAATATAAAACTTATGTTTACTATGTTTTAAAAAATAAGTCATGAAAATATAAGAACAAACCAATTACAAAAATAATCAAACTAAACTTTCAGAAATTAATAATATAAACTCAATGGAACAATGAGACTAAGAGATGAATAAATATAGTTGAAAAGAATATTAGTAAATTGGAATACAAACCTGAAAAAAAAATTTTTTCCATAATGCAACACAGAGAAGATGTAAAAAATGTAAGAAAATTAAGAGAAATGGAAATAACAAGTGCAGGTCTAATATTTAATCAGATTTCCAGAAGGAGAAGGGAAGTAATGAGAAAGAGGCATAATTGAAGGTATAAAAAGCTGAGTAGTAGGCTGGGCACAGTGGTGCACACCTATAATCCTAGGCAGGTAGAATGCTTAGGCTCAAAAGTTCCAGGCCAGCCTAAGCAAGAGCAAGAAGACCCCTTCTCTACTAAAATAGAAAAAACAGCCAGGCATTATGGTAGGTGCCTATAGTCCAAGAGGATCTCTTGAGCCCATAAATTTCAAGTTGCTGTGAGCTATGATGCCAGGGCATTCTACCCAGGGCCACAGAGTGAGACTCTGTCTCAAAAAACAAAACAAAATGAAAATCTGCCCGATCTTTTTTCACAGTGGTTTTTGTGTCCTTCTGATATCTTTCCATCATTCTTTGAGCACCTTATTTCTTTCAGGGATAAAATGTTCCAGGATCATCCTTATCCTAGCCTAGAATCAGCAATTCTTCTAAAGAACTCTGATTCCTTTTAGTAAGTAATAGTTTTTAAAAACTCATATTTTCAGACTCAGCGCCTGTGGCTCAAGCGGCTAAGGCGCCACTCACATACACCTGAGCTGGCAGGTTTGAATCCAGCCCAGGCCTGCCAAACAACGACAACTACAACTGAAAAATAGCCAGGTGTTGTGGTGGGTACCTGTAGTCCCAGCTACTTGGGAGGCTGAGGCAAGAAAATTGCTTAAGCCCAAGAGTTGGAGGTTGCTGTGAGCTGTGATGCCACAGAACTCTACCCAGGGTGACAACTTAAGGGTCTGTCTCAAAAAAAAAAAAAGAAAGAAAGAAAAAAAGAAACTTGTATTTTTGTATTAGGTATGTTTATTGATACTGGATGTAACTACTTCCAGGCCTTCTCAGTGAAAGAGAACAAGAGAATATAGGTATGAATGTATGTATGTGTATGTGTGTGTACATACACATATATACATTTCCATCTCTATAGACAGAAAACATAGAAAACTATGTGTTCACATTGATAGCTCTAATTCCAGCCTAACACTATAAAGTCCATTCTAGGTTTCTCCCTTAATTCAATTTTAACAACTTTATCTCCCTATTTATAGGGAGTAATTTGGCTCTTTTTATCTTTAACATATTTACCTATTTGAACAATCCTACTGTAAGTAACCAATTCCCCACTGCCATCATCCTATCCTCACCCTACAACAGTGCTAACCTCTTCCTGCTTGGACTATAGCCCCTCTCCATGGGCCTCTGTTGCCTCCACCTTCTGCAAATACTCTCCATATTCTAGTTTAAACTGTAACACTCAGGAATGAGACACCACCACCACCTTCCCACATGGACTCTCTCCTTAGTCCTCTTAGACTTTGACACCTCAGACCAGGCCATCCCCATAGGACACCTTCTGCAATCCACTTGGGCTCTGAATATCAATGCTAGGATATCCTCTCACATGGATACCCTCTTCACATAATTCAAGCTCTGACCATTTGTGCCAAGAAGATGCTCCCATGTGGGTATCTTTCTCACCCCTTTCAGACTCTGACATCCCACAACAGGATAACCTCACACAAACATCTTCCTATCCATGCCAGGCCACCCTCTTACATACAGGCTTTCCTCAGTCCATTTGGGCCACCTTACCACACAGATATTCTTCCATACAGACATTCTCAACATCCTACATCAAATTACCCTTCTACATGGATACTACCTTTATCAATACCCTGTGCCAGGCTGCTCCCTCTCTGTTCAGACTCCAACTGATTCTGGGTCACCACCCCATCCCATACCTATGGGAGGATGCCCAATTTGTTTGGCCTTACTTAATGGCTTTTGGTTTGAGCTCTTCAAGAAAGGGAAGCAAAGGAAGTGAGGAAAGAGGGGAAAAGAAGAGCTTAAAGTTTTTTAATTTTTAAAAGTTTTCATTGTGACAAATGAGATTGCTTCTTGCTTATTTATCTAATTTATGTTGGACTGATGACAACGCAATTCATAAGAGGTAATGTATATTTAAAGTGTCTCTATGGGGGTGGTGCCTGTGGCTCAGTGCGTAGGGTGCTGGCCCCATATACCAAGGGTGGCGGGTTCAAACCTGGCCCCGGCCAAACTGCAATAAAAAATAGCTGGGCGTTGTGGCAGGTGCCTGTAGTCCCAGCTACTCAGGAGGCTGAGGCAAGAGAATCTCCTAAGCCCAAGAGCAGGATCCAGGTTGCTGTGAGCTGGCGACAAAGTGAGACTCTCTCTGAAAAAAAAAAACAAGTGTCCCTATGTTTATATAATACTTATAACAGGGGTCCAGTCTCACAGATGTCTGTTGACAAGAATGGGAGAAGAGAATTTTAAATAAATTTTAGCAAATTTGGCATATTTTTATATTGGTTAAGCCTAAGAGGTTGAGGCTGCAGTGAGCTATAATCATGCCACTGATTGCCTTGGCATTATTGTTAAGTGCCTAGGAAGGTTAATCTGTATGTTATAGTTAAGCAATAACATTTCTACAAAGACAATTTCCAGTTGATGTGTAAATACATACCAAGCAAGTCAATAGCATGCAATATGTTACAGTAAGCTGATATAAAAAGGAGAAAAAGGTTGGATATGGTGGCTCACACCTGTAATCCTAGCACTCTGGAAGGTCCAGGTGGGTGGATTGCTTGAGCTGAGGAGTTTGAGACCAACCTGAGGAAAAGTTGGGTCTGGTCTCTACTAAAAATAACTAAGAAAGTGGCCACGCATTGTGGAGGGTGCTTGTAATCCCAGCTATTCAGGGACTTGAACTCAGGAGTTTGAGGTTGCTGTGAGATAAGTTGACGCCAGGGCACTCTAGTCTAGGACAACAGAATGAGACTAGGCCTCCAAAAAAAAATTTTTTTTTTAATTTTTATTATCCTGAGTTTTATTTTTAAAAAATTGCTTCTGAGGAGCAGCGCCTGTGGTTCAAAGGAGTAGGGAGCCAACTCCATATACTGGAGGTGGCAGGTTCAAATCCGGCCCTGGCCAAAAAAAAACCTGCAAGAAAAGAAATTGCTTCTGAGTATCAATGAATAATATCCCTACATGTATATACAAGTTGTTTCAAAATATACTACAGGACCCAAGATATACTGGTATTTATTTATTTATTTATTTATTTATTTTTTGAGACAGAGCCTCAAGCTATCCCCCTGGGTAGAGTGCCATGGCATCACGGCTCATAGCAACCTCCAACTCCTGGGCTCAAGCGAGTCTCCTGCCTCTGCCTCCCAAGTAGCTGGGACCACAGGCGCCCGCCACAACGCCTGGCCATTTTTTGGTTGCAGC
>CAUYQV010166940.1:0-51200 GCA_963574575.1 Galagoides demidoff
GTTGCTATGAGCTGTGATGCCATGGCACTCTACCCAGGGGGATAGCTTGAGGCTCCGTCTCAAAAAAAAAAAAAAAAAGGGAAAGAACAAGCCAGTCAGGGAACATGGCCATTTGGAAGTCTTCTATGCCATAAGCTCCCGGCCAGTGAATAAAGACTTTCCTCTTACAAACATGGTGTTTGGGTGCTTTCTCTCCTTTGGGCTTTGTCATCCTGCAACAGTGGTACAGCTACTTTATAAAACAAAATTATGCATACTCTTACCATAGAATCCAAAGTAGTGCTCTGAGTTTAAAACTCACACAAAAAATGGCACATGGAAGTTTTAGATAAAGATGTTTTGTTTACTATGTCATTTACATTGTTTTATTTATTCCAAAAGTGAATTCTGTTTACATTCAGTCACATTAATTAATATTTTAATTTTCTTTATAAACCATGTGACTTTTAATTATAATAATGAAACATTATTTGTTCATTCAATGGAATTTTATCTAGCATTTAGTGTGTGTGTGGAGTAAACTAGAAAAGTATCCTACAGTAAAATGTTTGCATTCTGCTTGACAGTGTATGTGGAAATGAACATGATAATAACATGTAAAAGAATAAAACAAAGTGTTATTAGGAGAATGATTAGAAGGCATAAAATGTGGATGAGGTAGTCACTCTAAGACTATCTGAGTTGAATCCTGAATACCAATGAGGAAACTGCTGGACATACAGATATTTCTTCTGTACTATGCAGAAGAAAGAGGAAATCTGTGGCCTTAAGGAGGTTCTTCTCATCTCATTTTGGTCTTTTGTATATTACAGTTTCTGGCTGTTTAAAATTACACTGAAGAGGTAAAGCATATATCTAACATTTAATTATAATTCTAATAGAATATTTAATTATTTAAAAAACACATAGTTAAAAAAGAAGACATCAATTTATACATGAAATGCCAATAGATATTGTCCTATTTTTTTCCTTTTTATTTCCCACGTTGTGACAATCCAAACAACAGAGTTTTTGTTTGTTTCTCTGTCTGTTTCACTCTGTTGCCCAGGCTGGAGTGCTGTGACATCACCCTACCTCACAGCAACCTCAGACTCCTGGGTTCAAGTGATCGTCCTGTTCCACTGCCTAAGTAGCTAGAACTACAGGCACCTGCCACAATGCCTGGATAATTTTTGTTGTTGTTGTTGCCACAGAGTCTCACTCAGTTGCCCTGGGGTAGACTGCCTTATTGTATAGCTCACAGCAGCCTCAAACTTTTGGGCTTAAGTGATCCTCTTGCCTTAGCCTCCTGAGTATCTAGGACTATAGGCACCCACTGCAGCGCCCAGCTATTTTTAGAGACCAGTGTCTTGTTCTAACTCAGGCTGGTTTCCACCTCCTGAGCTTAGGCAATCCACATGCCTTGGCCTCCCAGAGTGCTGGGATTATCGGCACGAGCTGCCACACCCAGCTGATTAGTACATTCTTAACATAGATATCTATAGCTTTGCCTATCTGCATCTATCTATAATATCTGTTTTATTTTTATGAATATATGACTTTTGAAAAGGATTGAACATTTATATATAATGTGATTGATTATTAGATTATAACAGTTAGAATTAAAAGTTTAAATATATCAAAATTAAAATACTAAAAACAATAAAATTGAAACATATTTTTATCTTGAAAAACTCCTTCATTATATTTAAAATGTACCCAAACTCTATACCTCAACATTATTAGAACATTGTTATCCTTAAAATACATAATTATCGGAAAATAGATATTGATCATTTAAAATAGCATTTATAGTAATTATATTTTATTTATTTTAAAATAGTAAATTATTATCTCAGAACGTTTGATTTATTTTCTGTTTTATTCTTTCTTTACCTATGAATAAAATATTTAATACTATTAATTTAAAACAAACTGAAGAATATAAAGGCAATTTTCTAGAAAAATTTATTATAGTATGTACTCAGTTTTATTTTATATAAGGAGCATGGATAATTTATATTACTGAGAATATTCTCCCTTAATGTTGTAGTTTTGTTATTTTACTTTAGATATTGATATATTTTATATGAGCTCTCATTTTAGTGGATAAGTAAGTGCATTTTGTGGTTGCACTGGTTTATCAACCCTTTTTCCTATTTATAAATTGAAAAGCTTGAACATGAATCTTTTGAATAATAAAAAAGACATTTTTAATAGGGTTTTAATTTCAGAGTGATAAAATATTCTATTTACTATCCTTTTGTTTATCATGTTTAAAGTCATATAGACAACAGGCTTTTATGTGTTATTATTAGAATATAATAACAATTAAGACTTATTATTTTTATAATTGAACCTCATATTTATTTGTTATGTGAGAATTTAAATAGCATTTTGTATTTTGGATTTTATAATTCCTGCCTATAAAACAAAGAAACTTAATGAATTTTAAAAATAGAATCTTAATTAATACTTTTTGCAAGAGGATATGGAAATTAACAACAAACAGATTTTACTTTGAGGGAAAATAAGAACATCGGGAAACTTTGACAGATAAATATCCACAATTAGGTATTTTTAAAATTCGAAGACAAATACAGTTCAGCCTCTATTAGTTGACCACCCTGGGGACTGTAATAAACTGATCAACATGTGCGAGTCATCAAGGAACTCGGCCTTCTGTTCTGATAGGTACAGGGGGTGCATGTCCAGTCCATGAGAAATAGGTCAACTTTAAGGAGGGAGGTGGTTAACTGTGGAAGGTTTGCTATATATTTTGTTGAAGAGTGTAGGTAATTTAAGAAGTGCCTACAGTTCTTTACATATTGCACTATGTCATTTCCTTCCTTAAAGGAAATGAAGGAAATTATTGCAGAAAATTCTACATATCCTACATATCCTGAAAGGGTAGCTGGCTAAGTTCTTATGAGGGACTCCTCCTTGTGAAATTGCCTTTCCTACCACTAATTAACTATTCTTAGGTGGTACAGAGAGAAGCTTAGAGGACTTTTACTCCTCACCTAAAGTCACACAAATGTCAAAAAGAACAGAAGATTAAACAGAGATCTCACCCTAGAGCCTGGGATCCTAACCACTATATTTTATGTCCTTCCCTTGATACAGGTCCCTTCTTTATAGAAAGGGACTGTCTACTGCTTGAGAACAGAAGTGATAAGAATCCAGTTATTTCATAAGAGGATAAGGGGCAGGCAAACATGAAAACAGTTCCTCAATGAGGAGATAGTTAACTTATCAGGGAATTTAATGTGGCAATAGTAGACCACTGAGGTTGTAGAAGACATGAGTTATACTAACCAGAAATTTGCATTTTTATGGTGTGTGAATTAAAAACAGAGGAGGCACTCAAAGTAAAGAAAGGTGTACATGTGGCATTACAAAGATTAAAGATAGTGATGAAACAAGGAAGCACACAGTCATCAAAACCTGGGAGAGGCATAAAGGGAAAAATTAAGTTATTAAAGTCAAGAAAGTTAAATCACAGAGGTAAGTTTTGTTATTGCATTTTTAAAAATTATATACATGTATTCATTATCTTTTTTATAATAAACATGATTGGTTACTTGTTTTGTGTTATCTAAACAATCTTAAATGTAAAGAAAAATAGAGCCTATGGAATAGAAAGAAAGTTCCCGTCTCCATCTCCCCTCCTCACATTACCCCCTTTTATCAACACCTTGCACTAGTATGGTACATTTAATGAATTGTTACTGGTACATCATAGTTTATAGCAAGTTTTTCTCTTTGTTTTGTAAATTTCTATAGGTCTTGATGTTTAATGCCATGTATCCTTATTAAAGTGTCATACAGGATTTATCCCCCTGAAAAATCTCCTCTTAGAGAAGAAATTACTTGTCCTTGTTTTTTCAATTTTTTTTAAAGTAGTAACCCTACAAATGGCAATTGATAATTTACAAGTGATGTAAGTCCATCTTTGAATAACAGTGTATCACTGTGTGGTAGTAGACGCTTTCCAGTGCCTCCCTCTCAGCTTTTGTAACATTGCTGCCACAACTCAAAACATTGTTGCTATTATTACCTTGAACAGTGATATTTTACATAAATTAAAATAACAAAAATGCACCTTTATTTTTCCTTCACTTACTGTTTTCTGTGGTGCACTTCATTTTTTGTGTAGATCTACTCATACAACCTGTATACTTTCCCTTTTTTTGTGAAAAACTTCTAACATCTTGGAAGACAGACAGGTTCATTGGTGACTAATTTATCATTTTTTATTTGATTGAGTCAGTCTATTTCTCTTCACTTTTTAAGGGTAATTATTCTAGGTATAGAATTCTAGTGTTTTGTTTCGTTTTTTCTTTCTCTTTTGTTCTTACCCCTTCTCCGCCAACATCTTTTATTTCACTCCTCTCCCTTCCTGGTTTTTTTGATGTGAAGTTGACTGTAATTGTATCCCTTATTCCTATTTATCCATAGTTTAAGGTGCTTGTGTGTCTGTGTGTGTGTGTGTTGTTTATTTTTGTTTTTCAGTCTGGTCTCTGTGTATTACAACTCTCACATCCAATCCAGTGTTTTTATATGGAATCCCATGGATGTGCTGGTAAAGTTTTCAGAGGGAGTGTGGATGTATTCCACCAATGCAAGATTAAATCACAGTTTTTAGTGTGCCTAAGTTTCTCAGATATGATCTTAAGAGGTGTTTCGCTCTTAGCTCTTATCATTTCCCCTACTGGGAGACAAAATATCTAGTTTAAAGTTTACTAATTGCTCTTCCCATGTCAGAAACGACTCCACTAAAGAAGTTTGGGTGGAGAACCCAGTAAGACTTATTCCCAATAGATTTTAACTTCTAAGCTAATCCACACTCATCCTCCCCCAATTTTTTAAAGTAACTATTTAAGAATTCCTATTCATTTAATGGTTTCTGCTTCTAGTAAGTTGATCTCAGCTAGGATTCTCTCTATTCACTTATCTCTTCAGAGTTTGGGGTAGTAGTTTTTTTGTTGTTCTGTAATGAACAAGTATATGCAAATTTGCCATCAAAAGCCAAGAAGCTGTGAGGTGGAGGAAAGAGGTTGGCAAATCTACATTTTCATGAAGAAATATTTAATAGGGACTTATGACAGAAGCAATTATGTCAGAAGCCATGAGATAGGGGATCACTCCACCTGCCCTCCAGAAAGCATACTTTACTTAGCAAGCTTTTAGGGTGAAATCATTTTCAGCTGATCATATCTTGGACTTTCTTGCTGAGACTTATGATGCCTGAGCAGTTAGATAGGCATCTTTATGAGGAGTTATCTATGCTGCAGGCATTGTTTAAAGATCTTGCTGTAGAACTTCTTTGACATAATGGAATGTAAGTCTTATGACCATTTTGTTTCAAAATGGCATTATTCTTTCCAGGCAAGTGCTTTGTTTCTACACCTGTGAACTTAATTCTCAAATCTCTTCTGGATCCGAAAAACAAAACAAAGTAAGTACCTGTATGACTAATGTTGACAAAGAATCATCAAAGCACTCTGTAACTTGGCTGAAGAATCACCTGAGGAGGAAGCCCTTAAAAATGTAAACACACGAAATGCAGGCCAGATCAATTAAGTATCTCTGAGGGTGATACTCAAACATTTATATTTTTAAAACTTCACGGATGACTTTTGAATATAGCCATGATTGGACCTCAAGGTCTTGAGGCAGTAGCAGAAAGTATGAAACAAGGTTCTTTTATTCAATCATGCATTTACTGATTACATGTGAACTTGAGCAAGTTAGTGATGTTCTCATGTGAATTACAGAAATAATAATACATACCTTGTAGTTTTGTTATGATGTATAAATGAATTAACATTAAGAAAAGATCTTGGGAAAGTTCTGAGCACATAAGAGGTACTGTATATTTGCTCACTAAAATACTTGTAATTATGATTATTATAGATTTTAATGATAATTGAACATTACTGATGCTGGAAAAATTTTCTGTGTGCTCCACCCTAATTATATACTGTTCTGTCCCACCTGTGGAGGCAATTATTCTTTTAAATTTTTGTTTAGGGTGGCTCCTGTGGCTCAGTGAGTAGGGTACTGGCACCATGCACCAACGGTGGCAAGTTCCAACCTGGCCGTGGACAAACTGCAAAAAAATAGCTGGGCATTGTGGCAGGCACCTGTAGTTCCAGCCACTTGGGAGGCTGAGGCAAGAGAATTGCCTAAGCCCAAGAGCTGGAGGTTGCTGTGAGCTGTGACACCACAGCACTCCACTGAGGGTGACAGAGTGAGACTCTGTCTCTAAAAGATAAAATAAAATAAATTTTTGTTTACTATTGTCTTTCTTTCTTCATTTATTGTAATTTTTTTCACTTTCCCTTATTGTTACACTACATTCGTACACTTAAATGATAAATTACTTTATTTTTCTGCTTTAGAAAGCTAGGAAAATAAAGTCATTCTATAATCTTTTTTCAATAGTTCTTGTATATATAACGTATTGTATTTTAGATATTTACTTATGTCCTCACAAAAACCTTATTTCTTCCTTTAGCATTCTACAATGATCTACTTCATTAACACATGGCATTGTATCCATTTTACTGTAGATGGACTTTTGGTTTCAGTTATTTTTTTTGTTGTTATAGAGAACAATAGTGCTAGACACAGTCTTGAGCACAAATTACCATGGTTGTTCCTAAGATTTTCATTAGAGGTTATCCTAAGAGTGGAATAGTTGATTCACAGGTTATGTACATAGTCTATTTTACTAGGTAATGCCAAATTGTTTAATTAATTATTTTTACTAAATGTCACATTAATATGTGTAGATAAATGTAAGCATTGTTCTGCATTCCTGCCATCTTGACTTTATACATTTTTGAAATTTATGTCATATAAATGGATGTGGATTTTTTTAAGTGTCTATTGAAGTCTTTTGCCCATTTTGTTATTAAGGTATTTCTCTCTTTTTTTTTTCCTCATGTGATTAAAAAAGTGTTGAACATCAATTATCTTCAATTATTTCTGTCTTAAATAGCTACTCCCAGTTTATGGCTTGCAATTTCACTCTTCTACACTGTGTATTTATGTCTAAGAAAGAAGTTTTTAAACTTTAATTCAATAAGACTTATCAAATTTTTCCTTATTTTTTTGCATATAGTAGGAAGTAGTAGTATTGTTTCATTTACTTTTCCCATATAACTAAACATTCCATCATATCAAAAATAGTCCACCAATTTCCTTGCCAGTCCAGTAACACACACTGTGATAAATCAAGTTTCCTTATATGGGTAGATTCTTTTCCTACCTGGAATCTTTATACTGTTAATTAATCTATCTCTGCACCAATACCAACTGCCTATATTTACTGTCTTGATATTTGATATAAAAATATCCTCCCTCTTTGTCCCTGCTTTTTCTTTCTATTTCTTTAAACTGTTCTTGGTGAAAACTAGTGTGTCTTAATAGAGAGTGGTTCCATTAAATGCTTGCCTATGGAATGGAGAAATGAACATTTAGAACTTTTATCACAGTACCGAATTTATAAAAAAAAAAATGGTTCCATAATTATTCTTGCCTTAACAATTGCTTCTGAGCTTATCCCCTTCAGGGTAAATTCAAATAACTTTCATAATTTGTTCACTCTTGTCTAATTTTTAGTTTGTCAATATTGCTTACATCAGCTTTTCACAACAGTCTTGCTATTCTAGAAATGTGTATATATATATATATATATATATAAAATTTCTGTCTCTCTCTCTCTCTCTCTCTCTCTCTCTCTCTCTCTATATATATATATATATATATATATATGTATATATCCTCAAGGTCCTTTCTGTCATTTATATAAAAAATTTAAAGTAACTGAGTAATATATATTTAGTGATACTTTCTCAAGCAACATTTAGATGGAACAACTTTTTCCATACATTGAAAAAGATACTTGGTAATTCCTCAGTGAAGTTGATAAATTGTAACTTTATGATACCTGTCAAAATAATGCCAGCATTATTTTTTTTTCCTAAAAATATATATATTTGTTTGAGCAGGATGAATATATTTACTGAATAGAAAAAAATGGCCAAACTAAGAAAAAAAAAAAAAGTCTGGAAATGAAGATGGCTGACAAGAGGCACTTAACAGACTTCCTCTGCAAAGAATAAACAAGACAGTGAGTAGATAACCACATATTATATAAAACATCTAAGGTACAGCACTGGAATGCAGCAGGGAAGTGAAAGGGACCCTCGGAGGCAAGGAAACTTGAGATGGCAGCATAGATAACGTAAGGACTGACTCAGAGCCAAGAATGATTCCTTCTTGTGAGGTAAAGGTAAGTGAGAGATTACCAATAGTCTATATTTCCACCAGACACCTGAAATCCTAGCTGCAGGGGAGCTCACCAGTTCTCACAGGCACTGAGCCATGTAAGGAAACTGCCTGATCTCCATGTGACTTCAGTATACTGAGAAAGAATTCACACAGGATCCTATCTACTTCTTGGAACCTAAGATACTGCAACATGATGGCATTTTGAGAGTGAAGGCAACTTCAGACAATATCCCCCCTGCATCTCTACAGGCTGAGGCTACACAGAAATCCCTCCACATCTACTCAGAGGACTGCAATATCACAGACGTTGAATGCATTGCTGTGGCTGTGCTCCCAGCACTCAAGGCCATTCAACATCCTATATCCAAGGGAGTAATAGGTGATACAACACATCAGGAAGGTTGTCTCTAGTATATAAAGAGCTGAGGCATGCAATCCCAGAATCTGACATTTACCTGCCTAGGATTTCTTGCCCCAACAACAGCTTTACCATTTCCAAAAGCAGTTCCACTACACGCTCATATTTGCTGCCCAAGGACTTGAAATATGGCACACTCAAGCCATCATGGCCATTCCTGAGATCTGCACACCCTTTTCAGAGTACTTAGCAATGGCCAAACCAAGGCCCACTGCTGCCACTATTGGCACCTGGGCTACCTGGGCTACCAAGAGCTGGTTCACCTGAGGCCCAGCACTGCCATAGTGTTAACCTGTGCCATCCAGGGGTCTGAGGACTCTCCCACCCAATGCCAATGTGCCCAGAGAAGCCTCACCACAACCAGCTAAGAACTACAGCCTATACCAGTAAGAAACATGTATATATTGCTGATGTTGACTATAGTAGAAGAAATCATACAAAGACACTATTGTGATGTACACTCAAATTGATGGGAGCTGACCTCCTGGGAGGCAAGGATCTCTAGTATTGAGGAACTGCATTTGAGTCAAGGAGCAAATGCAACCTGGCCCCAGCTGTTTCCTGTTATGGCTGATTCCTGAGTGAGATTAGAATGGAGCCATGCCCTTGGTGAGCACAGACTGTTGAGAATGCTATTTTGCTCTTAGGCTGTTTTTAATGAAGATAGGCAATTATGACAAAATCATACCTTCAAGCTACTATATATAAAAGCTGTGCAATAAAGCTGATGTCATCTTTCCAATTGAGGAAAGGTCCTCCTGATCCCACTATTTTCTGTCTCTCTTTTCCATCCTGCACCAGTCTACTCCCAGGTTTTCCTAATAACTTTGCTAGGCTGGTTACCGGCACAAAGTCAAAGCCAAAATACTCTACTGATCTGACATTAGGGATACATATGCAGGAAAAAGTATTTTCCTATGGGAGCTACTCCATAAAATTGGAAGAAGCAATTTTTTTTTTTTGAGACAGAGCCTCAAGCTATCCCCCTGAGTAGAGTGCCATGGCATCACAGCTCACAGCAACCTCCAACTCCTGGGCTCAAGCAAGTCTCCTGCCTCAGCCTCCCAAGTAGCTGGGACCACAGGCACCCGCCACAACATCGGCCATTTTTTGGTTGCAGCCATCATTGTTGTTTGGTGGGCCCGGGCTGGGGATTCGAACCCGCCACCTTAGGTGTACGTGGCTGGCACCTTAGCCGATTGAGCCACAGGCGCCGAGCCAGAAGAAACAATTGTTACACCAGATGTGCACCCATCAACGTAAAAATACAAGAAACATGAAAAACAAACAAACAAAAAAAAGCAAAGAAACAGGACACCACCAAAGGAAAACAACAATTCTTCAGCAATAGACAACAAAGAAAAATGTTGGTTCAGGAACAGTGGTTAGGGCTTGTAATCCTAGCACTCTGGAAGGCTGAGGCAGGTGGATTGCCTGGGCTAACAGGGTTGAGATCAGCCTGAGCCAGAGTGAGACCCCTGTCTCTAAAAATAGCTGGGTGTTGAGGAGGTCACCTGTAGTCCCACCTACTCAGGAGGCTGAGGCAAGAGCATTGCTGGAACCCAAGAGTTTGAGGTTGATGGGAGCTATGATTCTACTGAGGGTGACAAATTGATACTCTGTCTCAAAAAAAAGTCTATAATTTGCCTGAAAAGGAATTAAAAAAATCTCATGTAAAGTCAGCAAGAAACAAGAACACAGATAGTCAATACAAAGAAATTAGGAAAACATTTTATGATCTGATTGAGAGGTTTGACAGAAAGCTATCATTTAAAAAGCCCAAACACATACCTTCAAAATGAAGAATTCAATGAATGAAATAAAAAATACAACTGAGAGTTTTAACAATAGACTAGGTAAATCAGAAAAAAGAAATTTCGAAACTCTAAGAGAGGTCTTTTCAAATAATCCAGTCAGATACACAGTAATAATAATAATAATAATAATGACAATAATAATGATGAAGGAGTCCTATGGGATGCCATTAAGCAAATAAATATTTGAATTTTATAAGTTACAGAAGGAGAAGAGAAAGGAAGAGCCTTAAAAAATCTATTTAATGACATAATAGCTAAAAACCTTTTTAAGTCTTAAATGACAAATAGACTTACATATGCAAGAAGTTTAAAGATCCTCCAATTATATTAAACTCTAAAAGATTCTCCAAAGTTTATTATAGTCAATCTGTTAAGTAACAAAGAGAATTCTAAAAACAGCAAAAGAAAAGGATCAAGGGAATCTTCACTGAATTAACAGCAGATTTCTCGGCAAAAGCAGAACAGGAAACGATGGGATTGCATATATAAAATGATGGAGGAAAAATATTATTAGCCAAAAATACTAAACCCACCAAAGCTATCCTTCACAAATAAAGGAGAAATAATTTTTCCTGGATAATCAAAAGCTGAAGGAATTCATCTCAAATAGACCAGCTACAAAAAATGCTTAAAGGAGCCCTACATCTGGAAGTTAAAGAGTGATATCTACATTATGCAAACACAGTAACATATCATACTCCCTGGTGGAGCAGATACACATGTGAGAAAGATAAAGGAATTATAAGTCATCACTACAGACAGCCAACAAATTTCAAAGATAAAATATTCAGAAACCAATTAGCAAAATGACAGGAGTAAGTTCTCACCAGTCAATAACAACTGTGAGTGTAAGTAAATGATTAAAATTCCCGAAATAAAAGATACAAATGGGCTAAATGGATTCAAACCAACATCCAACTACATGTTGCTTACTAGAAAGTCACTTCTTCTGTAGAGACATTAGTGGACCTAAAGTGAAGAAATGGGAAAATATATTCTATACAAACAGAAACCAAGAGCATTCAGGAGGAGTCATACTTAAGACAATATTGGCTTTAAGTCAAAAAACAAAAAGAAGTGAAGGTCATTACGTAATGATAAAGGAATCATTCAGGAATAAAATATTATTTTATAAACATACACACACATATATATATAATATACATAGATATGCCCAACAACAGAGCACCAGATATATAATAAATATTGGAGCTAAAGAGAGAGATAGATTATTCTAAAATAGTATTTGAGAATCTCAACATTTCACTTGCAGCATTGGACAAATCATCTAGACAGAAAATCAAAAAAGAAACATCAGACTTAAACTGAACTAAAGACCAAATTAACCAAACAGACATTTATTGAACATTCCATCCAACAGTGGCCAAACACATTCTTCTCATCAGCACATAGAACATTCTCTGCAATAAACCAAATGTAGGTAACAACACCCCAAAAACCCTCACCAAATTGGAAAGAATTGAAATCATATTATATATGTTTACAAACATAATGGGGTAAAATTAGAAATCAGTAACAAGAACTCTGAAAACCAAACAAAAACATGGAAATGAAATAACATATTCCTGGCTCAGTGCCTGTGGCTCAAACAGCTAAGGCGTCAGCCACATACACCTGAGCAGGTGGGTTTGAATCCAGCCTGGGCCCCCCAAACAACAATGACGGCTGCAACCAAAAAATAGCCAGGCATTGTGGTGGGGGCCTGGAATCCCAGCTACTTGGGAGGCCGAGACAGGACACTTGCTTGAGCCCAGGAGTTGGAGGTTGCTGTGAGCTATGACACTGCAGCGCTCTACCCAGGTGACAGCTTGAGGTTCTGTCTCAAAAAAAAAAAAAAAAATACTCCTGAGTGAATCATGGGTCAAGGAAGATATTAAGAAGGAAATAAAAACTTTGTTGAAACAAATGAAAATTGAAACACAACATACTGAAACCTGTGGGATACCTATGAGTCTGGCAAAATGAGATATACAATACAAAAGAAATGTTGAGGTTAACATGAAAATATGGAAATTGGCTTGGTGCCTGTGGCTCAAGCGGCTAAGGCGCCAGCCACGTACACCTAAGGTGGCGGGTTTGAATCCCCAGCCCTGGCCCGCCAAACAACAATGATGGCTGCAACCAAAAAATGGCCGGGCATTGTGGCAGGCGCCTGTGGTCCCAGCTACTTGGAAGGCTGAGGCAGGAGACTCGCTTGAGCCCAGGAGTTGGAGGTTGCTATGAGCTGTGATGCCATGGCACTCTACCCAGGGGGACAGCTTGAGGCTCCATCTCAAAAAAAAAAAAAAGAAAAAGAAAATATGGAAATTTTGCTTACCGTAGGTAAGTTTGTGGATACTATAGAACATAAATAATGTTTGCACAAAGTCTTAGAAATGTATTCTATACTATTTCGAACTAAATAAAGACTAGCATCTTTAGTTGCTGAAATACCATACACTGTTATTTCATGTGCTTTGATGACACTTGGTTATTACCTTTTATATTAAGTGTACTATTCTCTTACCTGCACTGCTTGGTTTATGTTATTCACTACAGAAGAGACAACTCATTTTCTACTGTGATTTTAATTTGTACAGATGCCCTTTATATTATGTGGTATATGATGTTCACAGCTTTCATAAGCTTCAGGAATGACCGTAACCCCTTTTCTTCCTACATATTAATATTGTCAACTAATAAAGACATGGGAAGAAAAGTGGTGCATTGAAAGGGACATTTCTGATCTTCACCCAAACCATCAATTGTCTACAATTACTCCTCAGCTTTTCACTCCATAAGTATACAGTGTTTGCTGCTTTTGAAGTTGAAAATTTGCACACTGTAAGAAGTCAGCATTTCCGTGTTAATTTTTTAATCAAACCATGTCACGTCCTTAGAAGTCAGTAATTTGAAAGCAACACATTTAGTTGGCAGAAGTTTGACTTTATTAAAAGAGAATATAATTTTCTTCTAAGTGCTTAAAGATGCACACTAACAGCTTAAGACAAGGCTGGATCACTGTAGACTATAAAGTTAATACAATAAAACCACTAAGTTGATATAAATTATGACATAGATTCTAAACAGAGCATGAGGATGAAAACTTTTGTTGAGACTCAGAAGAGGAGAGAAATAGAAATCAGAAAACAATTGTCCCTGGCTGCTTTTCTCATGTCAAAAGCCCAGTGAGATGGACATAGACACTTAGAGTGGCATGGAGGAATCTGACCAAATGGTGCTTGGTGCTTTGTTATTCTCACAAATGCTGCAGATAAAATCTCTCAGATAATCAATGCATTGTTCAGAGTATCATGTCCAGTGTAACACAGCAATGCTAGAGTATCAAAAGAAGGGTAACTGAGACTATTGAATGAAGATAGGAATGACCAAAGATGAATTTAAAGAGTTGTTATAAAAATATTGAGTTTCCAGAGTGGTAAATGAAGGACTAAGTGCTAGTTTGTTACCCTAGCTATTATAAGAAATGAGAATATTTTCAATGAGGGTTAGATAAAGAAATCATAAGAGATAATCAGAGATATGAGTTATTGTAGAGATAGAATTTAAAGGCAAAGTAATGAAACTATTGTGCACTATGAAGAGAGTAAATAAATATGATAAATCATATCAAAGTTTTCAGTCAGAGAAACTGAGTAACTGGGGGTAAATGTGTTGAGATGGATTCATAAAACTACCATATTTCATACCACTAAATATCTCAATCCAATGACTGATGTCTTTGCTTTATTCTCTTGCTTATCCAGCTACCTCCTAGTGATAATTTTTCTTCCTACGTTGACTGTACATAGGGAATATAAATTAATGGTTAGACAAACACAGAAGTCTCACCTACTGCTTGCAATATGTCTTACTGTAAATTAATTAATTGTCTCTCTGGATTACATACTTTGTGTTTTGTGAGTTTTAGTCAGTGAATGTTATCTTTTAAAATTCCAATTAACTGTGTGAAGTGACAAGTCTTGTATTTTGGACTCCTTATATACTATACAAAATTTAACAATGTAAAAGGTACATTTAAGGACTGACCACTGAGAGTGTAAGCCCTCTAAGACCATTCTCTTCTAAGTCAAATTTCTAAATACATCTATCTTCAATACAGTATGTAAGAAACATGAAATTAGTATTTGTGGTCAACAAGAATCTTTAACATCACTTTATAGAAATTAATGCAGGGTGCGCCAAAATGCCATAAAAAATCCATAACATTTGGAAAGGAATATTAAATAATGTGAATTCCCACAAGAACCTTAAATTCTTGATGAAATATTTCACTCTTTTATCCACCAGGGAATTGATTGTCTTATATCCAAATTCATGATGTCTCTTCTTTCTCTCCATCATTTCTTGGTTCTGAAACAATTCTGGATGAACCATTTTGCCAGTAAGTTCTCTTCTTAATCTCTGAGGGCACTGAAGTTTTTCCAGAGATGATTGTTTGTTCAAGCATATTAAAAGATTTGCTCTTCAGGAGATTCCCATTATGTGTTATTTTGAAAACTGACTAAAGCTCCATTGCTCCAGTAAAGCAGAAAACATTTGTCACTCAACCATGGAAATCCCTTATCTCTGGTTTCCTGTTTATAGTTAAAAAAAAAAAAATCATGGTGCCAGTGAAACTGTTCCTTAAGCAACCCTATTGAGCCTACTTCAATTTTCTACTAAAACTAGAAAGAAGAAAGGAAGACATATTTTCATTTTGAGATAAACTTCTGTCATGGAAATTTATTAGAGATCGAAAAGGGTACTGTCATTTCTTTAAAAATGTTTGTCCTACAGAGTATAACTTTCAATATTTTTAATACACAGTATAATTTCTGATACACTGTAAGGTTTATATTCAAGCTATGCTTTGAGGTACTGTAATTAGCAACACATACCCGAAATAGTATCATTAATATTTACGAGGCTAAGTGGGAGTTTATAATTTCCAATATTAATAGAATGTCATAACTAAGGCATCATTGATGATATTATTAGTCATTAACATATGTAGATTGAATAGGAATATTGTATAGGCATCCATGTAGTACCATAAATACTATATAAGAATGTGATAACCCCTGTCCTTAATTTACCGCACAGCAGTGGTACCTGAGGCCAAGGACCTCATTCAATCTTGTATCCCACTACTAAGATGAAGGATTCACATTTTTATATGACTAGAGATGTACAAGCTGTTCCAAATATTGCCCGAAATATCGTCGTACATAGGTAAAATGGGAAATTATAGCTAAATGTACTTTTATTTACAAAATATCCATTACAAAACTTTACAAAGTGGTAAATAAAATTTTATGAATATTTTGTAAAATTTAGCATTGAATGTTTGTAAGTTACATTTACCTGAAATTTTCCATTTTCTCTATGTATGGTGACTTTATGGGCAAACTTTGGGACATCTGTAAGTAAATCATGTAACAAGTAGTTAACTATTTACTTTGGTTGCTGAAAAGGTCTATTTATGTGGCAGAACTTGTCTTAGATTTACATTTGTCAGTAGTGAGACTATGAGCATGGGAGATGCATGCCCTCATCTTACAAATTTGGAGAATAAAAAGATTAAGTAAGGACATGGGAAATAAGATGCCACTTTCTCAATGCATACCCAGCATCAGACTTTATATTAGATCAGAGCTTCGCTCATGTTTGAGAGCATATTAATCACCGTGTATTACATGAAACTGCAGATTCTCATTACATAGGCCTGAGCTCTGGACCACAACCCTCTTGGGTGGAGAACTAGTGCTGCTTCTCATCTAGCAGCAAGAGATAGACAATATTTAGTACTAATACAGTATATGCAGGTGACTTTTAAAAAGTAAAATTATTCTTATCTTATAAATGCTATAATATTAATAACTTTCAATAAAAAACAGGAAAATGACTAAGAATGAAAAGTTCTTTTTTCTCATGGCAAGTATACATTAGTGGAAAATTGTATGACTTCCCTACGTCACCATGGTAGATATGTCTATTTCAACTATCTCTCTTTCTCTCAGAGTAACAAAGAGAGATTTTATTTAGGAAGAACACAGAGAAAGTTTAGAACACTTCCAGAGAGAGTTGGAAGTAGATTCCTCTCACGTAGGAGAAAAGGTGAGAAAGACAACATGCAAAGGTAGAAAGCAAAAGTAACCTGAGCAAGTTTGAGGGTAACAAAGAGAGACTTTATTGGAGACGAACAAAGAGAAAGTTTAGCATACTTCCAGAGAGAGTTGGAACTGGGTACCTCTCATGAAGGAGAAAAGGTGACAGAGACCCTGTTTGAACTTTCAAATGATAATTTTGAGTTGATTGCTAAGTTCTTCTCACCTTCATTCAATTTTGATGCCTCCAGATGCAAACTACATTTTTTTTGTCACTCCTGGTTGACAATGACTTTTACATATGTCATCAATTATTTTGTAATAGAATATGAGATTTAAGACTTCCATTTATTAGCTGCTATAATAGCAGGTTAATTTGCTTTTCATGTAGATGTCAAGAATAGGTTCATAATTTTTTTCTATATATCCCTGCTCTGACATGCTACCATTTACTCATTTATGAAGAAAACTATTAATTTTATAAATCTAAAGATATAGGTATATAAACTAAGAAGATCACTATCCACCACATATTCAGTTAGTCACAATTTGAATATTTACTTCAATTCTATAAAGAATGTATAAAATATTTACCTTATACCAGGTAACATGTTAGGAACTGTTGATAACTTTAATGTTTGAATGTTTTTAAACAACTTACAGGATGATAGAGCATACAGTAAATTAAACAATATAATAGGAAATATTAGACATATTTAGAGATACAATAAGACTGAGGAAATACATATAATAATAGCAAGCTCAATATTAAAAATATCTCTTATCTGGCATATAAAGTAGGAATTATTTACAATGAGGTAGAGACTATTTTGTAAGAAAGTGAAGAAGTGAAAAGTAAATTTTCAGTACTTCAATACTTGAACGTTGAGTTAGATATTGAGACTGGACACTGCAAAAGTAATGAGCTAAATAAAATCAGGAATTGGGAAGTGAAAATTGGTTCAGAGAAGATCAAAAAAACCAAACATGGTTAATGGTGTTATCCATTGTTTTGGCATGTTAGAACAGTGGTGGGAGATACAGCATCAGAGAATAGTTAGATAAAATTTTGAGGGCTGTCGAATGTAAGGTATATAAGGAAAACCATGTCTTCATTATTTTTCTTGACATATTAATAATATCTCTCTTACAATTCATTAGATGATTCTTATTGACAAAACTTGTTTACTCCATTTCCTTAATAAGTAATTGATATATGTAAAATAAATGCCATTTTGATTTTCATAGCTAAAGCCAGTGTCTATATGTAACTGGGTTTATCGGTAGGTTCTCTATTCTATTCTATAGATGTGTGTGTGTGTGCTAGTACCATGTTGTCTTGATCACTGTAGACTTGTAGTATATCCTGAAATCAAGTAACGTGATGCCTCCAGATTTTTTATTTGTTAGATTGCATTGGCTATTCTTTTCTGATTTCATATGAAATTAAGCACTATTTTTTTCAAATTCTTCCAAATATGACATTGATACTTTAATAGGGATTGAATTAAATCAGCAGATAACTTTGGGTAGTATACACACTTTAACAATGTTGATTCTTCCCAACCATGAGCAATAGTATGTTCTTCCATTTATTAATGTCGTCTGCTATACCTTTTCTCAGGGTTTAATAGTTCTGTCTTTAAAAATCCTTTATGTCCTTTTATTTTAGGTATATACCCAGGTATTTCATTTTCTCTGAAGCTACTGTGAAGGTTATTGTGTGTTTGATTTGATCCTCAGCTTGGCTATTATTGGAGTATATGATTTGTGAACATTGATTTTGCATCCTGAGACATTACTGTGTTCCTTGGTCACTTGCAGGAGTCTTCTGGTTGAGTCCCTGGGGTTTCTAAGTGTAAGACAGTATCATCTGCAAAGAGCAAGAGATTAACCTCCTCCAATCCATCTGAATACTATTGATATTTTTCTCTCCTTCTCTCACTTGATTATATTAGCCAGAACTTCCAGCACTATATTGGATAGCAGTGGCAAAAGTGGAATCCTTGTCTGGTTCCAGTTCTAAGTGGAAATGCTTTAAGTTTTACTCTATTTAATAAAATATCAGAATCTGACAAAGGGCTGATAACTAGAATAAACAGAGAACTCAAACTAATCAATAAGAAAAGAGCAAACAATGCCATTTTTAAGTAGGGAAGAGATATGAACAAAACTTTCTCTGAAGAAGACAGATGAGTGGCCAACAGACACATGAAAAAATGCTCACCATCCCTAAGCATCAGAGAAACCCTGAATGTGCCCAATCTCGTCTGATCTTGGAAGCTAAGCAGGGTGGGGCCTGGTTAGTACTTGGATGGGAGAAATGCACATCAAAACCACGCTGAGATATCACATAGCCCCAGTGAGAAAAGCCTAAAGTTGCAGATGCTGTCATGATGGGGAAAAAGGGAATACTTTTCCACTGGTGGTGGGATTGAAAACTAATACAGCCTCTTTGGGAGGAAGTGTGGAGAATCCTCAAATGGTTAAAAGTAAGCCATCCATTTGATCCTGCAATCTCATTACTTAGTATCTATCTAGAAGAAGAAAAAAACATTTTGCCTTAGGGATATTTGCACCAGAATGTTCATTGCAGCTCAATTCACAATTGCCAAGATGTAAACTCAATTGCCAGTGAGCTCATGAATGGATTAATAACCTGTGGTATATGTATACCATGGAGGACTATTTAGCTGTAAAAAAAGATGGAGACTTTACATCTTTTGTATTTGCCTGGATGGAGTTGAAGAACATCATTCTAACTAAAGTATCACAAGAACAGAAAAAAATTGTCCATTGTATTCAATACTAATATGAAACCAGTAGCTAAACAACTATACCCCCACATGAGAGAAAAACAAAATTAAATTCAAGTAGGGGGAGGAGGTCAGGAGAAAAGGGAGAGGAGAAGAGGAAGGGGAATTGGAAAGCTCTCATGGAATGGATACAATTTAAGAGTATACAGCACACCCCCCTGGGTGAAAGGCTCAAGTACAACTTGAACTCTACCTAACAAATGCAAATAATGTAACCTGATCATTTGTATTTTCATATCAATCTGAAATTTAACAAATCATTTATTAAATGGTTTTCTGAATTAAAAATACAAAGTCAACATTTATATGACAAGTGCATATTAGATTTGTTTCCTGAAGAAATTACTTAAGTTTATTTATTGTAGACATTTTCATTCAATTTCCCACAGGACTGGGACATGATTATGCAATATGTCATCTTTTAAAATAAATTGTTTTGTAAAAATCTTGTGTAGAATAATATAATATAGTATTTTAACAACAATGTGCATTTTCAATAGAAACTAAAAGTACTGATCTTTAAAAAAAAAAAAGAAACTAAAAGTACTGAAAGAACGTTTTTACTTTAAATTCTGGGAATTAAAATCAAAGTTATCAATAGAGCATGTTGTTGCCATTATGCTAATTTGTTGGATAATCCTACATATGTTTAGTTATTTATTTTTTACATATTGTAATTATGATGTTTTACTTATATCCAATTTTATTTCTTTAAGTAGGCTTTCTTTAAGGCATGACATGAGTTAAAACATGGGTGGAGTGAGAAAATTAAAACAGCAGTGTGAAAAAAAAGAGATGTGAATAAGTTTAAATTATTAAATGGCTTCAAATGTACTAAATATTCCTTCACGGATTTATCATTTGAAAGACAAAGAAAAAGAGAAATCTTAGCAGTCAGATATTTCAGAATGATATGACATTGAAAACAATTACGATGCAATAACAAAATCTGGTTTTTTTGAAAAAGTATATTATTTTGGGTAACAAGGTATAATTGGAGTTTTCCTCAAATTTTTCTGTAAAGAAAATACTGAACACCACACTTATAAAAATAATTATGTCATGGTCAATAAGTTGTAACCTAAGTACCCACTGTCTTCTTCTGAACTGGTTTAATGTAGAAACATATATTAATTTTAAAAAAGAAAAGGGGGCAAATAATGCATTCTTCATGCAATCATTTCTAAAAATTATTACTGTTAGCTGAGAATTTGGTAAATATTAACCAGTCATAAACTTGCTGATGTTTCAAAATTTCAGAACTTATGCCTACTTTTTGTTGCTAATTAGAGAGAGAAGGTGGGGAAGACAGAAGAAGGAGGAGATGAAGGAGGAGGAGGAAGAAAAAGAAGAGAAGGAGAAGTAGGGGGAGAGGAAGAGGACAAAGCAAAAGGAGAAGGAAGGGTGAGGAGGAGGAGAAAAAGGAAGGACATATGAAAGGAAGAAATTTTCTCTTTGAACTCACCATTAAACCTAATATTTTATGTGTTCAGTCATGGGTATCAGATTTCTAAGAAATAATTAAATAAACACTCTACATTACTCTGGTTTTGTCCTTATTGAGATGAAGAAAGGTTTAGGTTATCTGGTCCAAAACCTACTCTTGACTTCGATTTCTACTTCTACCCTTCCTGTTCACTGGGTTTTACCAGGAATGTTTTTCTCACCACTTACAACACTCCTCTCTTAGACATTTCTCAAGTTCACACTGCCCATTCTTTTAAGTCTCTACTGGTGTGCCCAAAGCTTAGAGAGATTTTCTATGACCTGTCTGCCTTTGCTTTCTTTACACAATTTACAGTGTTAAAATGTCCTCATGGCTCTTCTGTCTGATAAGGTATTATAAATGTGCTTGTTTATTTCTATCTTCCCATTAGAATATTAAACTCCTTTTGGTGCTAGTGTATTACATATTTTTCTCATCATTCTGTCCTAGAAATACCTAGAGGAATGTCAGGGAAATTATAAGCACTTACTTAATAAATCTCTGTTGAATGAATAAACACATTTATATAGGAAGTGCTCAGCCAGGTATTTTGACTTTTTCAAGTATATCTGAAATGTGGTGATAATTTATACAGTAAGAATTAGAAAACATTTAAAAGCAGAAATGGTCATTTTAATACAAAGAAACTGGGAAAAATGTATTGCTAATTTAGAATTTTGCTACCCATTGGTCTTATCCTTTCTTCAAATTATGCCATGATTATTTTCTCTGTTAAGGTTATCATCTCTGACATCATTATCTATACTACAAATAGCTCTGAAATCCTAGTCATTTTTGAGAATTTCACTTCCTCTTGAAATCATTGTCTTGCATATTTGTGTCCTAAAACATTGTTATGAAAAGCATCTCATTCATACGTTAAAATATTAAATACAAAAAGATGACAGTAAAAAGTGAAGATCCCTCCATTCTTGATCCCTGCTCCCATAATTTTACATTGAATCACAACCTGTCATTTATTTCATATTCTCAAAGAAAAATTTTATTCCACTTACAGTTATTTGTCTCTTCTTATTTATTTATCTATTGAAAACAAATAGAGGCTAACAATTTGGTTTAGTTATTTGGTGGAATTTCTTGGAAATCCTTCTATCTCTGACATACACATTAATCTCATACTTTTCAAAAGCTGAATATAATTTTATTGTATGAATACCCCATGATATATACAGGCATAGGTTCCTATATTGATAATGAAATTTATCTTTCTTGTTTTTATGGCAGTATGATTTTTCATGAAATAAATATGCTAGTTAACTAGTAATTATAAGTATGCATAATGTATTAATGTTATATTCAGGAAAGAAATTCTTGAGTTTGTTTTGAGATATAGTGCCAAAAAGAGATTGGACCAATTTACATTTCCATCAAATTCATATGAGACTTATCCTATAAGTCTTTGCATTGTACATTTTAACCTCTACAATTCAATAAATAGAGGGGAAATCTCATTACTTAATTTTTTGTTTCTGTATGAATGAAGTAATCATATGATAAGCAGATAAAAGCTACTTATATATTTCTGATGAACAATCTGTTTTTGCTCCATACTTATGTGTATTGGAGTGCTGATTAATTATTTATTAAGCATTAAATAAGTTTTTTATTTATTTTTCATATGTGCCCCTTGTCTTTGATAAAAATAAATTTTTATTCATATTACACATATTGTTTTGCTTTTTTCTTATTCTTTTCCTTTTATTTATTTTTTAAATTTTTTTGTTAAATAATAGCTGTATACTTTAATCCAATTATGGGTACAATGTGCTGGTTGTATATACAGTTTGAAATACTTTCATCAAACTGGTTAACATAGCCTTCACTGCATTTTCTTAGTTACTGTGTTAAGACATTTATATTCAACATTTAGTAGACTTAATATGTACCCTTGTAAAATGCACCATAGTTTTGGTCCTACCAATTACCCTCCTTCCACTTATCCTCCCACCTCTCCTTCCCTCCTTGTTCCCTTTCCCCTTCATCTTGGGCTGTTGTTGGGTTATAGCATTCATATGGAAGTGTGGCTGCTTATAAATTGGTTTCATAGTAGGGATAAGTACATTGGATACTTTTTCTTCCATTATTGAGATACTTTGCTAAGAAGAATATGTTCTATCTCCATCCATGTAAACATAAAAGAGGCAAGTCTCCATCCTTTTTAAGGCTGCATAATATTCCTTGGTGTACATATACCACAATTTGTTAATCCATTTTTGGGTCGATGGGCACTTGGGCTTCTTCCATGACTTAGCAATTATGAATTGGACTGCAATAAACATTCTTTTGCAAATCTCTTTGTTATAAAGTAATTTTTGGTCTTCTGGATTTATACCTAGTAGGTGCATGGGGTGGTGCCTGTGGCTCAAAAGAGTAGGGTGCTGGTCCTATATGCCAGAGGTGGTGGGTTTAAACTCGGCCCTGGCCCAAAACCACAAAAAAAAAAAAAAAAAAGAAAGAAATTGCAGGATCAAATGGCAGGTGCATTTGTACATCCCTAAGTGATCTCCAAATATCTTTCCAAAAGGAATGTATTAGTTTGAATTCCCACCAGCGGTGCAGAAGTGTTCCCTTTTCTCTACATCCATGCCAAAATCTATAGTTTTGGGATTTTGTGATGTGGGCTAATATTACTGGAGTTAGATGATATCTCAAAGTGGTTTTGATTTGCATTTCTGAAAAAACCCCAGGATTCAACTACAAAACTCCTAGAAGTGATCAAGGAATACAGCAGTATCTCAGGTTACAAAATCAATACTCACAAATCTATAGCCTTTATATATACCAACAGTAGTCAAGTTGAAAAAAGAGTGAAGGACTCTATTCCTTTTACAGTAGTGCCAAAGAAGATGAAATATGTGGGAGTGTACATAACAAAGGATGTGAAAGAGCTCTATAAAGAGATGAAACTTGGAGAAAAGAAATAGCTGAAGACGTTAGCAAATGGAAAAACATACCATGCTCATGGCTGGGAAGAATCAGCATTGTTAAAATATCCCTACTACCCAAAGCAATATACAAATTTAATGCAATCCCTATTAAAGCACCATTATCAATACTTTAAAGATCTCAAAAAAATAACACTTTGTTTTTTATGGAAAAAGGAAAAACCTCGAATACCCAAGACATTACTCAGAAATAAAAGCAAATCAGGAGGAATCACGCCACCAGACCTCAGACTAAACTACAAATTGATAGTGATCAAAACATCATGGTACTGGCACAAAAACAGAGAGGTAGATGTATGGAACAGAATAGAGAACCAAGAGATGAACCCAGCTACTTACTATCATTTGATATTTGGTAAGCCAATCAAAAACATTCAGCGGGGAAAAGATTACATTTAACAAATGGTGCTGGGTGAACTGGCTGGCAATCTGTGGAAGACTGAAACTAGACCCATACCTTTCACTATTAACAAAGATAGACTCTCACTGGATTAAAGATTTAAACTTAAGACATGAAACTATAAAAATATTAGAAGAAAATGCAATGAAAGCACCTGAAGAAATCGGCCCGGAAGAATATTTTATGAGGAGGACCCCTTCAGCAACTGAAGCAACACCAAAAATACATTACTGGGATCTGATAAAACCAAAAAGCTTCTGCACAGCCAAGAATACAGTAAGTAAAGCAAGCAGACAGCCCTCAGGATGGGAGAAGATATTTGCAGGTTATGTCTCTGACAAAGGTTTAATAATCAGAATCCACAGAGAACTCAAACGTATTAGCAATAATAGAATAAGTGATCCCACTTCAGTGTGGGCAGGGGACTTGAAGAGAAACTTCTCTGAAGACAGGCACATGGCCTACAGACACATGCTTTGCCTTTAAAATCATTTAAATTCTGTTAATTGACAAATTATAGTTGTATGTATATTCGGGTTACAAAGTGATGTTATGATTTATGAATATGACATGGAAAAATTAAATTAAACAAATTCACATTGCCTCAAATACTTATCTTTTTGTTATGAAACTTTTGAAATTTCAAAAAATTTTAAAATGTACAATATATTAATTTTAACCATAAATTTCATTCCTAATTCTATTGCATTATGATCAGAGAATATAATAATTTCTCAAACTTTGTTTATAAAAAAATTTTTACATGTGAATAAAGTATGTTTCTTGGGTTCATTTAAATATTTTCTATACATTTCTCATATTGAATTGACTATGCTGACTGGGTGTTTTTGCTCTCTTAAAGAAAATTTGACTTTTTAAACCAATACATGAACTTTGTTAAAAGTATTAAAAGTATGGAATGGTTTACAATGAAACACAGGAAATTCATGGCTGCTTCTTGCTTCTTAAACAGAATGACTCTCAATTCTTTAAATTGTTTCTTTTAGTGTTTGCTTGTACATTTCTACATAATATATTTTTCTTAAGTCAAGTTTTAGTTAATTTCTCTCTCTGCTAAAATAAGTATCATGGCTAGTACTTTGTTTTTGTTTGTATTTCCCTCTCTTTGTCTTTTAATTTAATTATTTATTATAATCAATGTATATTTCAATGTGAAAGAATTTTTTTCTGGTAATAGACAACTCTATTGCATATATATTTATTGAAATGACATTTTATAGTCCTAGGTATGACACATGTTTTATAGCATGCTTTCTTTTTGATGGCTTAAGTTTTTTTGTTTGTTTGTTTGTTTTTGTTGTTGTTTTTGGCTAGAGCTGGGTTTGAACCCTCCACCTCCAGCATATGGGGCCAGTGCCCTACTCCTTTGAGCCACAGGCACTGCCCATGGCTTAAATTTTTTTCTGTTATGTTTTATTGCTTCCTGAATCAATTAGAATAGAATATAGTGTTTTGACAAATTAATAAAAAAATATTGGCTCAACATATATAAAGCTTAATTCTTGCTAATATAAAATCATCATATTTTCATTTTTTAAACTGACCTTATGTCTTCCCAAATACTCAGCATGTTCCATGAAAGTGGCAATTTTTAATGTCCTCAAAAACTTTTATTAAATAAATGAGCATTAGAGCATTAGCATCTGTTTTCTTGTCAAATTTTGCATTATTCTAGATTTAGTAATAAGTTTAAACATATTTCTTTTTCTTCATCTGCCTATATTGCCTTCATTATGCCTTATTTGACTACGTTATGTCATCAGAATATTTTCTTTTTGATGTTACTTGTTTTGTTTTTTATATCTTTTTATAGGTAGTCAAGTATTCTTCTTTTGTGCTTCAATAGTATCTTATAGAAGAATTTCTCTTACAAAATAAATTTTGAAGACTTCCATCCCGTTTTCCTCTATGGAGCCCTGACAAAAAAGATAAGAAAGCTAATTTGGATTCAAGTCCTAACTCTCATTTGACTCCCTGATGTGTTCAATTTCAGAGGAAAATACTGCATAGGCACTAACCAAAATTAGGCCAAAGTTATTTTTTGGCCATGACTTAACATTGCTTAAAAGACTCTAAATGGTCTGCAACCCATCCCCAAATCTCTGACCTCATTTTCTAAATTTCTTCCTCTTATTTACTTGGCTCTAGCCACTCCAGTCATATTCCTTTCCCCTAAACTTGCCAAACTCACACTGACTCCACAGAATTTGTGATTAATTTTATCTCTGCTTGGAATGATTTTTAAAAATACATCCAGGTAGTTTGCTTTCCTAATTCATTCAGGCCTCTGTTACAGTATCATCTCATCAGACAGGCCCTCTCTCATTATCTTTCTTAAACAAATGATGTCTCCCACTACATCATTCTTTATCATTCACTCTGTTTTATCCTTCATTATATTACTGGCTATCAGCAGTTATATAATTCATTTGTTTTCTCTACAAAAACATAAGTTCTGTGAGAATTTTTAATGTTTTATGAACTTCTATTTCTCTAGGACCTAGATCAATACTCATCTAATAAGTGTCAGGAACATAAGTGAATCAATGCATCAGTAATATACAATGTATGTTCAACAAATAGTTGTTGATTCAGTACTAAATGGGCAGTTTATTACATTAAACATCATGATATCCATATTACATTGATAAGGAGAACAAATTTGTTTTCAATACCTTCTAATGCCTGGATGTAAATTGTTTTGATCTGGGATCATAAACATGACTATAACATAGTTCTTATAGTCAAAGTATTCACAATCTAAGAAAATAGCTAGGTCATGTATAGGTATATTCCAAACAATGTGTGCCAGAAGATAAGAGTACCTTTGAAGTCTGAGATTACAGTTTCTTACATATCAAATATTCTTACTCAATCTAGTAAAAATAATTCTATCACTGTTGCAATGTTTATTGTTTTCTCTTGGCATCTTTTTTTCTGGTAGATTGCATCTAACTAAATCACTCATAAAAGTAAATTCTCTGCCCAAATAATCACCTCACAAAAGTAAATTTAAAATCCTGTCTCATGCTGACCATACCAGTGGTTTCTGCCTATTTATATCTGGCTTTATTTAAACATAAAATAAATAGGTATCACTCTGTATTCCTGAATCTGTGTATTTATGCTTTTAGTTCTTTCTACTAGGCAAAATCTTTTAAGGTATATTTTGGAAATAAGACAGAATTTAGGCAAAAATGTATTTTAAAATCCATCAGAATTCCTTGTTTACATTGAAATAAGTTTATACTCCATTTCACCCACCTCTAAGGGCAACATGATTATAATGCAAATTTACCACTGTTGAGATACCTATTTTCATCGTGATAAAAAAATCATTAAGTATTCATTTTATAAAATGCAGTATCTCTGTGCCAGTTACTCAAGTAATGCCAGGGCTAGGCTACCAATACTGCTATATTTACTGTAATTGAATTTCCCTAGAATAGCAAACTGTGAGGACTATTAAGTGTCCAATCAGAAACTTCCCATATGTCTTCAATTAAAATGTGGCAGCTATGCAGGACAGATAAACATGCATTCCTTTAAGTTGTATGAAACTCCAAATATTTGCTTTGAAATGCAGAAGAATCCAACTCTTTATAAATGTGGATATTCTTCTAAAATATCAATGATTATCTCTCTCTCTCTCCCTTGGAGTAAAGCAAGTAAAATTAATAGGGTTATTGGACTTTTTTTTCTATCAATTGTTTACAGAGATTTTTAAACATTCTATGTATTGGAGTAAAGTTAAATCATAATTACTAGTCATCATAATGCTACAATATGTGTGAAATCAAAACTGTGATAATTATCTGATAGCTCTTAGGGTCTGATTGCTTCCAAGAGCAAATCAGTGACCATGTGTAGCAAGTGGATGTTTCATTGATTTTCAGATTTCTTAAATAATTTGTCTTTTCCCTGGTTTTAAATATTTATTCTCATTTCTATCCTAGCAAAAAGAATTTTCTGCTGAACAAAGACTGTGAATTTATATAGATTGGCTGTGCCTGTGGATGTGTGTGTCTGCTTGCATTTTTTTAGCGTCTTTAGAATATGTAATTTACCGATAGCCCCAATGTTTTAATGTGTGCATTTGGACATAAAAGCCTATGTATGTGTATATAAAAGTTGCATGCCAAATGAATACAATAAACATTTCATAACATTATAGTGTCCCAAAATATCAGTAATTCACTTTCAAAGAATAAAATCTGGTTGTCATCCTGAGAGACTTGGTTGCTGTATTATAATAAAAATATATTTTGAAAAATTCACAAAGGTATTAATAATCACTGTTTATAAAGGTAAGAATTTTTGGAAATTGTCTCTGTGCAGAAATTAAGAAAATAGATATGTAGTGATTCTTGATGGTCATGTGTTAACAGAGTCTCTTTTTCTTTGGAGTCTACAGATTCTAATTGCAGAATTTAATCATAAATTCTTTAATCTAACACATATATAATATATAAAGCTTTTGGCATGTGATTGCACTTTTAAATTCTAGGAACCTTAAAGTTAAAGGAACATCAATCCTGGGTCATCAGGATCAGCTGCTTTGAGGTGTTGATGATTAGTTACATCAAGCTAGAAAGGTCATGGTTATCAGCTTATGAAAAAAGTGAAAGGAATGAAACCCTAGACAGAAAGAATTGCCCAAGTGAGAAGTCCTCAAATAGGGAGGAACATTTACTTTCTGCTTTCTGCATTCAAATAAAATCTCAATATAAGCAAGCACCACAAGCGTTCCTATACATCATTGACCTCAGCATGATGCTTATTACAAAATGGGCATTTAATAAAGATTTGTTGAGTGAACTTAACATATATTGAGAAACACATTAATGCTTATCACCATGACTCACCATGACTCACCACAATTACTTCACTTGACATTTAAAGAGACTAGCAATTTTCCAAACTTCATATATTTACATATTTTTATTGGTTTAATTCTGGAATAATTGAGTAAAGTATATTCAAACTTTATGACAATTGTCATATTGTTTTATAAACTTCATTAATACATGACTATGTGTGTATTTACCAATATAAACTTCTACACCTTTCTCCTTAAATCTGTTTTTGGTGCATAAGTTTTATTTTTGTTATTTAAGGATATATAATGTACTTTTGAAGTTGATTTTAGTTTCCATGGACACCAGGTTATCATCATCATTCTTATTTTTTTAAAAACTCAGTATATATTCTAGACGGATGTATTTAAGTATAATTGATGTAAGATAAACTGCATACTTTGTATGTTATGCAACTTAATGAGTCTTAATTTCAGAGTAACGTCTGACATCATTAATACAACCAAGGTAATGAGCATTATCCATCATTCTCACAAGTTTTGATGTGTCCCATTGTAACCCATTATTCCCTACTCCATCACCCCATCTATAAGCATTGATTTGCTTTCTGTTTGAATTAATTAGTTTGTATTTCTAGAATTTTATTTAAATGGAATCATCTAGTATATACTTATATTTTCTGTTTACTTTAACTGATCATAATTCTCTTGAAATGCATACATATTGTTACATACATCCATAGTTAGTTCTATTGCTGGTAGTATACATTTGTATGGATATACCACAATTTGTTTATCCATTCCCTTGACTAGTAAACATTTGAGTAATTTCTACTATTAGTAAATGCAAATAAAGTGTATATGTGTATATATGGTTTTATTTTTCTTGGATAAATATCTTGGAGTAAAATGATAGAATTGTATGATACATGTATGTTTAAATGTTTAAGAAACTCTTAAATGTTTACCAAAGTAGCTGTTTCCTTATTATGTACCTATCAGGAGTAAACATGAGGTCTGTATCACACTACCCACTGTCTAGATAACCACACCTTTATAATGTCTTCAAATCTTATAAAATAAGTTCTCTAATTTTTTTCTTCTTTTGATAGCTATTTAGGTTATTATAACTCTTTGCAACTTAATATAATTTTAGAAGTATTATCTTAATTTCTTAAAAGAAAAAAATCTTTTTCTCCTGCACTCAGAGATGTTTCTTTGTCTCTACAAGTGTGACCTATACACAGACTAGATGCATAAGCCAGGTATACTAGACCCACCATTCTTTGCCTACTTAGATGTAGCTTTTGTCTCTTTGTTACGTTTTGTTTTGTTTTGAGATAGAGTTCATCAATGTTTCCTTGGATCCAACACTCTGCAAGTTCAATAGCAAACTGTGATTGTTGTTTTGCTGTATTTTTGTTATCTCTTGTTATCATATGGGAGCAGGTGCTTTACAACATTGGAGAAGCATCTACAGGTTAGAGTCCAGAAAGTAATCAAAATTTCCCTGAATTCTGATTATATTAGATAATTTTCCTATTTCTTGTACCAATTATAGCATGTTATATTTTTGAGAAATGTTTCACTTCTTTTCCCCAGACTTCAAAATTGATTAATACACCCAAGAAAGTCCTTGCAGCACAATTCACAGTTTCAAAGATGTGAAATCTACTCGAGTGCCCATCAGTACATGAGTAGGTTAATAAAAGGTAGTATATGTACACCATGGGGTACTAATCAGGCATAAATATATGTGGTGAATTAGTATCTTTTTCAACAATCTGGATGGAATCTTTTAATTATATCTTGTAAGAATGAATAAAACAAAACCACATGTTTTCATGATTAGTTTGGAAATAATCAGTTAACACACATGTACATTTTTTGGTAAAACTCAACAGAAATCAAGCAAGTATGAAGATACAGGAGGTGAGGGGTAAATTCACACCTAAGGGGTACAATGCACCCTATTCAAATAAGAGGCAAATTTATAACTTTGACATGAATTTTACACAAACAATTCATATAACCCAAATATTGGTATATCTGTAACGTTTTGAAGTATTAAAAAAGAAAAATATCAGTGTTGCTATTATTAAACTTTCTTGTATGGTGACAATCACAAGAGAATTTTTAGTATTTTGACAGGTATTTTTAAAGGTCACAGAACAATTGTAATTATGCTTATTGATTACTAAGCTTTCTTTGCATGATTTCAGCTTGTTGGGGTCTGGCCTGCACATTTTTATAGTTCCGCACTGCCTTTCAAAGTGAAGATTGCCTGTACTTATTTGTAACAAATGTCTGTTAAGTCTATGTATGTATCATTTTTTTCTGTATGCCTTTTTTGAGTCTTTTTGATAATTATTCGCAGGTAATCTATCTTATAATTATTTGCAAATATTCACCTGCTAGTTTTATTTATATTCTCTACCTTTTCTAGTGTTTCCAATTTTCAAACTTACTGTTATTATTTTTTCTTTTTCTATTTATATATTTTCTCTATTCCTCTTGATATTTAAAAAAAGTATTTGTATACTCTTTTGCTTTCACTTTTTTTTATTTCCTAATAAAGTGCCCATCAAAGTGCCCCTCACCTAGTAGAAACACAATAAATATGTATTTGAATGTTAATTAAATTAACAAACATTTCCATGCTCTTCCCTAATTTCCTTCTTTTTTTTTAAGTAAATTAAACTCGAAATCTTAAAATGGGGATTTTTTGCAGAATCACTGTGAGATTTAATAGAAATCAGGAGAAAAGTTTTATTCATGCCTGTGATACTAGTTGTATAAATAATATTGAGACCATCACATTACCCTCTGGATTAGTTTTGTGAATTTAAATAATTTGATAGTATAATCAATATCCCATTGAAATGACATAATTATATGTTTTGGAACAAGATCTATACTGTATTTTGTCATGAACCAGTGCAACAAAGGGGAGAGAACTAGAGTGGAATTGGTGGGGAATGAGGAAAATATAGCATAGGGGAGGACATGGAAACGAAAGACGGGATTGGGAGGTTTGACTGAGCTGATGGCTGTAGCCAGCATCAAAGCACAAAATCAGCTTTAGTTTATAATATCTGCACAGGGATCTCTACAAGGAAGTAGCATAAATAAAAGACATATTTTTGGTCTTCCAATATGATTGGAAAGTATAAATGACTGGAATAGAGACAAATCATCTTGTTAATGGTTTCTCCTCAACTTCGTTCACATATAACAAGAAGTAAGAAGGGCAAGATCATGAGGATCTCAGCATAGGTGACAAAACAAAGGCAGAACTATGTGACTTAGTAGTTTCTACTCAGCTTCATTACCATGTTACAAGAAGTAGGAAGGCAAAGATCACAAGGGTCTCTGCCTAGTTAACTGGACAAAGAAAGAGCTATGTGACTTCTGGCAGAGGGAGCAGGAAGAAAGGAATATGGCTGTTTCGAGAACAGAAGAAGCAGTTGAGGGTTCATTCCCTGAATGTTTCCTAGGCTGTGAGGGTCCTGCCATCTCACGGCCCACTCTCCACAATATTTTTTAAGCACAAATAAGGTTTTCATTATTATATGGCTATATATTTTTCCTGAGACATAACTGATTCCCAAAAATTTTTCTCTTTTTCATTATTCAGATACAGATATCTGCTGTGTTTAATTTTCTCTTTATGCCTAAATATGCTTAGAAAATAATTTTAAATTAAATGTGTTCTTCATAAACATCTTTGTTGTGCCAAAAACTGTGAGGCATGAAGGAAGAACACTTCAGATAAATTTAAACACAGTCCTTTATTTAGATAGATCCACTGGCTGTCCCGAGTCTGCAAGACTGCAGCGGACAGCGGCCAAGCTTTAATGCTTGGGGGTTTTTAAAGGGGTTTCAGGTGCAAGGGGTGGGGGTGAGTTCAGGGCTTCAGGCCTTTCTAGGTGTCTAGCATGCTGAGCAAGCTTGTTTACAGAAGTGGAACTTGGTGGTTATTGTGGGCAAGTGCAACCTGCTTCAGGTGCTCAGTGGAAATTTCCACTGAGTGTCTAACCCAGGGGTGGGCAAAGGGGACTGCCATAAGATGGAGTCACTGTGGTCCTAGTTTCTAGTAACTTTAGGCTTAACAGCTTAAGAAGTCAGGATTTAATAAAAGAAATGGCCGTTATATCTTTTCCAGGGAAGGAATATAACATAGGGTACTTAAAATATTGGAAGTGTGGATAAGGGAAAATCAGTGTTTACAAGTGTTGCTACACATCAAGCATGAGGATGCTGCTTCTGCTGCTGGGATCACTGTGGCACCTCTGGCTCCAGATGCTTCACACATCTGCAATGCTGAGTCTGGATGCCTTTAAACACTCACTTCCTGTGGCCTTGTTCTTAGCTGAAGCAACAGCAACGCCACTCCTGCTTCACTTTGCCCTCTGTAACTGAAACAAGTTAATTCATTCATTTGTACCTCTAATCCAAGCTGCAATACAGACCACAGAGTGTAGTTTTTATACTTCCAAATTTCCTTGAATTGAAAAAAGTGGAATGGTAAATATGTTTATTATACCATTATAGCAAGGTTGTAAAGCCACCTGCTGAGAGAGGACTTTCTGAATTCATGTTGGTGGATCAGAGGAGGGGAAGCAGAGCTGGAGAACCAAATGCAGCAGAGAGGGCAAGCATGGCCGATGCCCTCAGGTGCTTAGTTAATTGAGGGAGATGACCACATAGCCTGAACAGCTGCCGGTGCCAACCCAGAAACACCCTTGAACCCAAAAGTCCCTCCTCTGGCTGCACTATGCCCTGTCAGCATTTCACAGTCCCAAGGGTGACACAGGGTTCCCCCATTCAGAGATGAACAAGGACCCCTCATTTCCAAAGCCTCGAAAATTTCATGAATGGGCTGTATCCCTTCTTTTTTTTTCACAATTATACTCATTTCTTAATAGTTTTGAAATGTACCATTGCATCATGCACATTAGGTGAGGTCCCCGAATACCCTCCCTTATCCCATAACCTCTCTCCCGACTCTCTCCTCTTCCCTTCTACCTTGTGGACTATAGTTATGTTTTGCCATTCGTATGATTGTGTAGGTGGTTATATACTGATTTCATAGTAGTATCGAGTACATCGGATACTTTTTTTTCCATTCTTGGGATGCTTAAGAAGAATATATTCCAGCTCCATCCAGGTAAACATAAAAGATGTGAAGTCTCCGTCTTTTTATGGCTGCATAGTATTCCATGGTGTACATATACTATAATTTGTTAATCCATTCATGGGTTAATGGGCACTTGGGCTGTTTCCATGTCTTGGCTATTATGAATTGGGCTGTAATAAAAATTATGGTGCAAATGTCTTTGTTGCAAAATAATTTTTGATCATCTGGGTATATACCTAGTAGAGGAATTGCAGCTTATTGCGTTCATTCTCCTTTCCCCTGGCGGAAGGGACCAGATCCATTCATTAATGCACTGACTCATCTTACTCCAGCAGAAGGGACTGTATCCATTCATTAATGTGCTCATTCAACTTGCCCCTAGAGAATGGACTATATCTATTCATTTGTTACCGAGTCCTGGCCAAATGTAACTACAAAAGACCCAAATGACTATATATACCCCTAGACAAAGACCCAAGGTAGAGAGGAGATATTCCAACTTAAATCTTTCCCTTTGCCAGAAGCTCTGGTGCTTTCTCTTTATTCCTTTCTATAAAATAAATCCTGTCTTACCACTGATTTGTTGTTGGTGGATTCACTCTTCCAATCCCCAAGACCAAGGACCTACTGAAGAAGAAATTCTGGTGTCAATAAGAAGAGGTTCCATGTATATATTTTTAATTTATATTTATAATTTATATATGAATATAGTTTATAGATATGTGTGTAAATTTCTTTGAAAATCTCAAGTGTGTGGGCAAAAAAGCAAAATAGATTTTCAAGGAGTCTAAAAGTGCTTTGAACAAGTCTGTCTCAATGAATAGATTAACATATCAAACTTTAAAAATTGTACAGGAATTATATAGATCAGTGTGCTTTTCAGATGATTGACAGGCAGTGGTTTTAAGCTTAACTGTGATATTTTATAGTTATCCACAAAACTCCAGTGGCTGCATGCAGCTAAAAATTCAGTACTTAAGACTTATATCAATAGAAGTGTCACTGGGAGGATTTTTGCTGAAACTTACTTTAACTCATCTAATATGATTAGAATTTGAAAAGGAAGATTTGTAATTTTCTCAACTAGATATGTTATATATAGTGGTGTACTTCAACAACACAAACAAAAAGTCTTAAATATGATCAAACTCATCAATGGGCATGATGGTTTGGGTTTTGAAACTGGGAATATTGCAAATTGGGGTGGAATTTTAATAACTGCTTTGCTACTTTTACTGTTTGCTTTGAGCAAATTTTTCATAAAAAGAGCTAGAGTGATAGTCTCAGAGATCAAAGTCCTCTTTTTATCAACTGAACAGATATAGCACAGAGAGTAAAATTTTCCCATCTGCCTGAACCACTGCTCTGGAGATTTTACCTATAAAGGATGAGAGGATTTTTCAAGCTCGTTACCTTTGTCTTCCTCTTGAGAGGATTCTTCATTGAGTGGCACTCACACAGGCGATAATGTTTTTGAATTAACAAAACTGCATCCATTTTACTGGCTTTAAGCAGTTTTCCACTACTATTTAACACATATTTGAAAATCATTTAGTAATCTCCTATATATTTTAAACCTGGTATTTGTCAGCTTATATTAACATTTTTCTAAATAGTAATGTGAATAAAGATGATAAAGTTAATTCCCTAAAATCATTTGACAAATTAACACTAGTGCTTGAGTAAATATTCATAAATTCTGAGCATATAATGCAAGAGGAAGCAAGAGAATTTGCAATGGATTTGTAGGACATTATCAACCGTGTAAACCACACCTTATCTGATCATCAAAACTACTATGATAAGAGCCTGACGGCAGGTGAATTAAAAAGTAAACTAACATTAAAAGCTCTAAGCAACCATGCTATACATTCCACATACAGTGTATCAGGATTTAACAAATAAGTGAAATCTCTGTCAATTTTTAGGAAGCACATCTCTGAAATTAGAGTGCATGTTACTATTGATGCTGTGTCACAATTAATTGGTAGTGTTGAGTCTTTCTTAGGGGTAAATAAAACATTGGGACTACTTACAATAACTGGTATTTCCCGTTACATGAAATACAATAGAACCTCCATAGTTGACCACCTTGCTACATTGACCCACCTCCTTAAATTGACCTAATTTTCATAGACTGAACATACATGTGTATCAGTGCAGAAGGCCTAATTCCTTACATTGACTCCTCTGTATGTGGACCAGTTTGTTACAGTCCCTTGCACGGTCAACTTGCAGTCTGCTGTACAATAACTCTGATTAACCTCACTCTGTAAGTGAGGATAGTGAGGATGGGAGAAGAGAAGGAAAATTTTTCAGGTAAAATTTTTGGAAAGTGGTACATCATGTAGCCTGACTCTGAATTTAGGTTAACGTTATTATGCAGTTTACGCTTATTCAAATGTGATGTGTCAACATGGAGTACCCTGTATGGCAATAAAGACACAATTGAATAGAAGATTTTCAAAACATGTTTAAATATCTCATCACATACTGTAGATAAAGCTGTCTATAGGCAAACACAAAGACTGGTTTTAAACTCAGTAGATTTGGGCAAAGTCTACACAATCATCAAATGTAGGTATATCATTGAAAAAGGATTTATTTCTTTAATCAGGGTATATTGGAGCCAGGTGTTCACCATTTAAAACCTGGAACTGGGGCAGTACCTGTGGATCAAAGGAGTAAGGCGCCAGAGGTGGCGGGTTCAAACCCAGCCCTGGACAAAAACTGCAAATAAAAAAGTAAGTAAATAAATAAACCCTGGAACTGATAATTTCAGAATAAAAGTTTGAATGATTTTGCAACATTTATCATGTGCATAGGAATTGCTATCCTGAAAATAAAAAGTTTTGAGATGATGAGTATATCCTTTGCTGAGTCTTTTTGTACTTGCCACAATGTTCCTGAGAAGTTTAAAAGATACAACACTCAGCAAGTGCTATTTAGGTAGAAGGAGAGGATGGATGTTAGTAAGCACAAGAGATGCAAAACATCCTGATTTCTACGTAATAAAAATCTAAAATGACAACTCAAATATTATTATTTCTATTCTAAGGGAAAATACTGGGGTCTGTAGTGCTTTGAGTACACAGATGCAAAGAGAAAAGTGTGGCACATCCATATTTTATTATTTGTAAACCTCAGAAGGTCATTATCTCCATTAAGGAAGGGATGCTACCCGCGCAACTTTAAGTGCCTCTGTAACACTGGCTCCCCGCAGAATGCCTGCCACAGCGATTCTCACTAAGTATTGTTATCAAATGATTGATTAATCCTGAAATACAATTGTGAAGCCCCTGTGTTACAGAAAAGAAGAGAAGCCACTCTGGGTCACAGAGAAAGAAGTATCAGACCTCATGCAGCATACTTTGGAACTATCAAGTCTCTTGAGTAGCTCTGTTACATGTCAGAGCCTTCAAAGTGGCTCAGTGGCAATGAAGGTGCCTGTAGCTTAGACCTCTGGTATGAAGGTAGAATAGTAGTACTACAATAATTGCCAAATGCAAGGAATAATTACTAAAGCCCTAATATGTGACAGGGGCTATACGAAGGTTTGTTGAAACAGATGATACACACATATACACACAGAGAGCCCCAAAACAAAAATAGACTAATAAGGAACATAGATTCGTTAAATAAAGAGTCTGAAACTTTGTGCTACAATTAGAGGCCCATAGCATAGTAATTATGATTAAGGGAAAAATTAATCATACAAGTAAATTAGGTTTTGAGAAATAAATGTGCCCACTGATTTTAAAGATATTTTCTGTTCTTTGGCATTTGGAAAGAAATTTTCAATGGCGATAGTTTTTTTTTTTTTGCTTTCAGTCCTTGAAAATTATTGTGCCACTTTTTCACTTTCATTGTTTCTTACGAATAGTGTCTACTGTCTTTGTAACTACTTTTCTCTTTTGGTAAGATGACGTTTTTCCCTGGACATTTTCAAAATGTTTTGCTTTATCTTTAGTTTTCAGAAGTTTCATTATGATCTGTATTAGCATAGATTCCTCTGGATCTGCCCTGTTAGAGTTCAGTCTGTTTGTTAGGTCTGTAAGTTTACGTCTCTTGCCAAATTTGGAAAGTCTTCAGCCCTTATTTCTTTGAGTGCTTTTTTCAGTCCTGCTGCTTTCTCCTGTCCATCTGGGACCCTGAAAATATGAAGTAAATATTTTCTTGCATTTCCAAAAGAGCCCAAGGCTTCTGTTCATTTTTCATTAACCTATCGACTATATTCCTTAGATAATGTCTAATGCCTAGCGTTCCCATCACTGATTCTTTCCTTTGACTCCTCCATTCTGTTGTCAAATTTATTCACTGAGTTTTAATTTAAGGTATTGTTATATGTCTTTTCAGATTTAAAATTTTTATTTGGTTTTTCTTCTCATTTCTTTTCTGGTAATGTTTATATTATTTCGGAGGATTTCTAGTTTTTTCTCCCATCCCCCACACACATTGTGTTCATGATTGCTAGTTGAAGCATTTTAATCATGACTCTTTAAAATCTAATTTTATATTTGATTTATATTTTGATTATATTTAACATCTGTGTCATCTTGATGTTGACATCTTTTGATTGTTTTTCTCATTCAAACTGATATTTTCCCCATTCTTGGAATGACAGTTTGTGCTTGAAACTGGAACACCATTGTATAATGTTCTGAGACTGGTTCTTATTTAAACACTATGTTTTAGCTGGCTTTCTCAGACACTTCTCTGGCAGGACAAGAAAAGGGCAGCACTTCATTTTATGCCAGACATGTGCAGGCCTTCAATTCAGCCTTCATGGACGTCAGGAGTGAGGAGTTTCTAATCACTGTGGGAAGGGGGACTGGAAGTCCAAATAGTCGACATGGTTTCCACTGATACCATGGTAAGAGGGCTCATGACATGCCAAAGGGTATGACAGAGCGAGCACTGTATTTGGACTTTTCTGATACCACCTGAGGATGGTATTGTTATGTCTTATTTTAAGTTTGTGAAGGCTAAAATCTAGGCTGCACACTCCACCTCTGCTAATATGGTGAAAATGGGGCCACACACAATATTTTCTGTAGTATTGGGCCAGATTAGATTGGTTATTATTAATATTTTAATTTTTTGGCCTTCTTAGACTCTCTTTTTATCCAGAAAGAACAAGCTTTGCCTGTTTTACAGTGTGTCTGAATGCGCATGTGGGTGTCCGTTATTGGCATTTCTGGGGTTGTCAGCTGCCTTGGCTCTTAGTCTTGCATATGTGAGGCAAAAAGAAATCCCTCAAAAACTCACAACCATGTGGTTTCTCACCATGGAGGAGTTCTAGTTGGCCTGCCTTACCCTCTACCTTTTTAAGAGTCTTCTTATAGTTCTGTTTGGTTATGTTTTCATATAATGCCTCTTCTTTTCAGCTGTACTTATATCTTCCAGTTTTTTCTTAACAACATTCTGCAGTAAATCTATGTATAACAATTGGTAGCTATTCCCTCTAAATACATGTGTGAAAACTGTTATTTTAAGCTTTGGTTCTATCTTACCTCACAAATTGTCTTTTCTGGGTGGCACCTGTGGCTCAAAGGAGTAGGGCGCCAGCCCCATATACCAGAGGTGGCGGGTTCAAACCCAGCTCCGGCCAAAAACTGCCAAAAAAAAAAAAATTGTCTTTTCCAACTTGTCCTATGCATCATTACAAGAACATCCTGCTATTACTAGAAAAAAAAAGAAAGTGTAACATAGAAACTGTATCTTTCCTCTACAAATTTGATCTATCTACTATTGTTTTTTGGCAGATGAAACCAATATCTTCCCATTCAAACATTTGGATAATTGAAGATTATCACTTTTTTTTTCTTTAAATCTCATGACTTTCAAATTTGAGTAGGCATCAAAATCGTGTTAGTCGTGGGCACTGTGTTTAAAGCAAAATCTTTGGCTCTGCCTTTAGATTTCAGAGTAAGCAATTTTATGGGGATGGCCAAGAGTAAACATTTTCCTAAAGTTCCTGGGTGACACTGGTGCTGCCCTTCGAGGGACCACACATTGAGAACCACTGCTTTAATCTCTTCACGTAAGTGGTTATCTTGATGTTTTAATTCTGTTAATGACATTTTTGTAATTCTCCTTTGCCTACAAATTAAGGTTGAAGTTACATGGTAAGGATCTAAAAACTATTTTTGCTCAAGTTCTGATTTCTATGCACATACCTCATAAGCACCTTATTAAGTTACTTCCCTCAAAACACATTTAGCCCCCCAAGAGGTGACTAATCCTTTCAAACATTTGTTTTTCAATTATGGTTCTCTTTTTGGAAAAATTCTCCACATCTAATTTAAATCAGACAGACAAAAACCTAAAACTACACCCATAAATGCTTGAGATACTCTGAATTACAACCCTAGATTTTCATTTACATTTTTAGATATTTCCACTTGAAAATATCGCTAGCTCGCTAGCTATTCAGATTTAGCAAAGTTGAAAATGTTAAGTATCAGCCATCACGTATTCGTTCTTATTTTTCTGTAAGAGTATCTAACACATTGTTTTAGTAAATATTAATAGAATGTGGGCGTTAATAGATATCTATTCAATTGGAAAAGCATAAACACTTCTTCAGTGCAGATGTTTGTATATAGCATGAGCCCATGGACATGTGTACCATGATTTGAATCTAGAGCAGGTGCATAGAAAATCAGTTTCAGTTCCAGCCTTTAGTACTGTATATTCAGAGTGTGTTACTACATTAATAAAGATATTATTTCTTTCATTTGGTTAGAGAAGTCTGTGTATGCCCTTTGATCAGTATTTAGAAATCTCTAAGATATAAGGATTGAATGACTCCTACAACAAAAAACAGCATGTATGGCACTTGTTAAGTGCAGTAAGGCAAACTTTATACAGGATTATTGCAATAGTTATGGAAACTCATGCAATGAGGTTTTGCTGCAGGAGAGAGAGATTGGGCTCAACTCAAGAGAAGAAATAGAGACTTATAGCCAAAAAGGTGGGTGAGGAACAGTAAATGGAAATTACTCCAGTGAAACATTTAGGCTAGGGGATTCTGACTAGACCTACTCACAGGATTCTTGCTAAATGCAGGCTAGGGTGCTATGATATTGAAGGTGATGAATGAAGAATTTTATCAAATATCAAGGTGGGGGGTTTTCACTAGACTCACCCAGAAGCTCTGAAAACTGAGTTAAGAAGGCCAAGGACAGACCCCAAGATAAGAGCCTTGGTGGGGCTGGCAGGGGAGTGGACCCCAACTACAGTTCGGTCAAGGAGAACCTTTTAATCTCTTTCATAATAAACAAATATATTAAGTAGGGAAGCATTTTCCTACACATATGGGAGCAGAATGAGGTGGTTTATCAGCCCATTGTGCTATTCCACTGAACAAAACTTCTCTAAAACATGGGACATTAGAGTTGCTCAGGGGGATTAAGAGACATTCTGTCTAACAGCAAAAAATATGTTTCCAGACCCAGAAAGCTAACCGTGAATATGCTGTTCTTATAGTAGTTAGCAACATATTTTCCAGGAATAAAATCACTCTTGAGAGGATTAAACAAGTGGCTAATGTGGAGGAGCTTGTCCCAAAGAATGATTTACTTCCGATTGGAAATACCCTTGTTTATTTCTTTCTCCTTTTCCACAAAAGTCTCTTCTCAAATTACTTAATATTGAAAATAGTTTTACGTTCAATTTTATTCTTCAGAATGAAAATTATCTGCCTTCTTTTTTTTTTTTTAAATCTCTCAGTTGTGTTTTATTACAGAAGAAAATAGGGAACATTTTGCATGCTCTTCTATGGGAATTGTTTTCTTGAGAGGTCAGAGTCTCTGTTTTAATTTTGATTTCTTTTAATGTCTTGGTAGCATCTTGTTAGATCTTATAAAGTATCAAAAATGTCAACTACCTGAATGTCTCTGAACTCCTTAGAACTTCCCATCAGAATCAGTTGGTTCCTGATTATTAAACTAACTTTCCATTGATCTGTTTTGCTAGTGACCACCTCTGTTTACCCACTCCTCTCCTAACTCCCATTCACTTTAATCTACTTTTTATTAGGAGTCATACAGACTCCGCCATGCTCTTACCCTGTCTCCTGACAGCTGGCCTCCCAAAGCTTCAGATTATTGATTATGCGGTAGGTGATAAATTAAGCTGAAGTTTCGCTTCTTCATTTATGATTTTGTTCATTTTACATTTGAATTCAGCATTAATAACATTTCATAGAAATTATTGTCTGTATTAATTGATGGGTTATTTAAAAATAATTAATACACTCAGTGAAAGGAACCTATAGAAGTTATGTACCCCAATGAACTTGACCTTGAATATAATTTAAAGATGAGGGGGATGAAACTCAGAAATATTGAGATATGAATTAGATGTAAGCTATTAAGTTAGCACACAAATTAAAGAAAAAAAGATCAGGTTTTCTAGTTGATATTTTTAACAAACTTTACATTTTACCACTATAAATAATATAAACATTAATAGCTAATATTATTTTCTATTCTCTCATTAAAGGGTTTTTTTAAAATTTTTATTTATTTATTTAATTTTTGAGAGTCTCACTTTGTCACCCTTGGTAGAGTGCCATGGTGTTGTAGCTCACAATAACCTCAAACTCTTGGATTCAAGTGATCCTCTTGCCTCAGCCTCCTGAGTAGCTGGGACTACAGGTACCTGCCACAACGCCTGGCCACTTTTTTTTTTTTAGAGACAGAATCTCTCTCTTGCTCAGGCTAGCTTCCAACTCTTGAACTCAGGTTATCTACTCCACCTCGGCCTCCCAGAGTGCTAGAATATCAAGAGTGAACTACCACACCTAGCTACCATTAAATTGTTAATATCTATACTATTAGTGTTTGTTTAATATAAAAATAGAGGAAATACTCTATATCTTATATTTTTTATTTATTATTTGTCAATAGTCCTAGGAGAAAATGGGAACTAGGCTTTCACTTTCATCTAAGCCACAGATATTGGTAGATTACCAACTAGTTAAATATTGATAAGATATGAATATTTAAACATAGTAATATAATATTTTTTAAAGTTTTATAACTTTTATTTTCCTTTTCTCAAACAGAAAAGCCACTAATAACTTCTTTGAAATGGCACCAATATTTCCTTTTACAATTATTTTCAAGTTTCTTGCATTGTTTGTGTAGAGGAAGAAGGTATTCCCCAACTCTACTAGGACCACTGGCTGGCTTTGAAAATAAATAGACACGGACATATTACCATGAGAAAAGCATACAATTTTTTGAACTAAGTATCACATGACATAAGAATCTTTGTAAGGAAATAAAAATTGAAATGAACTTAAAAATCTGTGTTTTTTTAGCTAGGTTTAAAGAAGAAGGGAATAGTGGGGAGAAGTATGTTTGGACAAAAGAGACATGATCTAATGATAATAAACTGGAAGAATCTTAGAAGGGTCTATTTGTTCTGATTCTTCTGTGTTCTATGTCTTCATCAAAAGGGACATTTTTTCTCTCTTAACAGGATGGGCATTTCTCTTTTTTATAAGTACTAGGGTTTTTTTTATTTCAAATTAATATGAGGGTACAAAAATTTGGGGGGGGAGGGGGGTAGACATGTCCACCACAATGAGGGTACAAATTTTTATGTTTCATTGTTCTCACTTCCAAAACAAAGTTCAAATTGTAAAAGAGCCCCTTACCCAGTAGGCATGTTGAACACTGTTCACATTGTGTAATTAGGTGAGATCCCCACCATGCCTTCTCTCTTCCACCCAGTTGTACTTCCACCTCCCTCCTCACTCTGCCTCCTTGCTAGACTATATTTGTGTTTTGTTGTTTATGTGAGCATATAATTATTTATATATTGGTTTATATTAGTATTGAGTATGTTTGATATTTATTTTTCCATTCTTGAAATAATTTACTAAGTAGAATGTGTTTCAGCTCCATCCAGGTAAACTTAAAAGAGGTAAAGTCTCAATATCTTATAACGTGCTTTTGAGGAAGGTCAGAGAATTCTTTCCAGGTTTTATAGCTTACTTTTTGGAGGAGATGGTAGGGGAATTCCTTCTCTGTTTTAATGGAAGAAGGTGGGAAAAGGTTGGAAAGACCTTTCTGTTTCTATTATCTCCTCAGTTTCTTTGGGCTTAAAATACTCACTAGAATAGGTCCCATGTTTTGGGATAGCATGGCTTGAAAAATAAGTTGCAGAAATTGCCTAGTAGTGTAAGAGTAAATAATTTGAAATATTAAAGTATTGCTCTAGAGGTTCCCATTGGTTTCCAGACCCTGAAATCCTCAATTTATAACTAACAACTGATTCATTTGTCTTTCACTTTGAAGATCTTATACAGTTTTCTAAGGATGATACTGACTTTTCGTGGAAATAAAAATGGCACTCACTAATAAGTATATAGAATTTAGCACCATTTTTACTGGAGAATCTTTCTTTTTTTCTAGAACCAAATCCTTACTGGTTTCCCAGGAATAATAAATGTCCCCTGTAATTATGTTTTTTATTGATTACTTGCCTTTACATGTGTTTAGGACTGACTCTAAATCATTCCAGCTCAACTGTGAGGCTAAAATTACATCATCTTGCTTTAGCTACACTGAAAGTTGTAGCTTTCTACTGTGTAGTTAAAATATTCCCATGAGAGGAATTCCATAAACTATGTCTATTAGTTGAACTCTAGGTATAGGAACACAGTTGATATCATTAGCCATGCTTTGAAGTGCTGTTCTATACAGGAATGGACTTCCTGAAAGCTTCTTCACTGGAACATTTTCCAAAAGCAAACATTTTTGGGGGGGGCAGGGGCCAGAGCTGGGCATGAACCCACCACCTCCAGCACATGGGGCCATGCCCTACTCCTTTGAGCTACAGGCACCGCCCAAAGCAAACATTTTTAAAAATTTTCTCCATCTCTTTTTACTTAAATGGAATTGAACAGGACTAGATTTGTCAAAAAGAGTTCCATTAGATTTTGAATTATGCATTTATTAAAAGTGTTTATTTTTAAAATTAAATCTTTTTTTATGACCTACCTATCTTTGGACAGAATATATATATGTGTGTGTATGTGTGTGTGTGTGTGTGTGTGTGTGTTTAATCCATTTTTGAAGAATGGATGGACCAATTTAGGCAAATCTCCTGAAGGTAATCTATGCTTATATAACCACATGTGCTGCTATTATGTTACTAGAATATAATGCTATTTTTATAGATGTTTCCTCTTTATCTGGGATAGCTAAACAATTGCAGTATCATAAATAATACACTTGAAACTCACAACTTATAATTTCAATTCAAAATTGGTTTTGGCAAAATTAAGAAATAAAACATAGTTGGAAAAGAAACAAATTATGTTTCATTTTCTCCTTTATTTTTTCTTAGAAACAAATTAATTTGTTCAAAGATGAGAAATAAGAATGAAAGTGCTATCATTTATATTTAAATCAATGAATATTTCTCAAAGTGTCCTCTGCCAATGTCTTCAGAATCACAGGAAGACTGGTTAGAAATGCTAATTATGTGGCATGAGCCCAGACCTACTGAATTAGAAACAGGTGTTTGGGCCCACTATTCTGGTCACCAAGCCCGACAGGTGATTCTAATATAGTGCAGTTTGAGATATACTAGCTTAAATAAAGAAATAGCTCTTAATGAGAATGTTATTCTCAAAGAGTTAGAAACAATGGTACTTCATTTGAAATGCAAAACTGAGTTTACAGAAAAGAATTAAAAATTTGTTTTAAAAAAGGTGCATAACTTTGTTCTACATGAAAAATGTTTTTAGAAATTCCAAAATGTGTTTATTTTTCTATAGTTCTTAGAATGATTATAATTCTGATGAAAGTTGTATGGGGATTTGAATATCAGAGCTCTGTGATGCTCTATGCTTATTGAATATCATAACGTCAATCATATTATCAGTTATGCATAATTATCAATGAACAATTACTACTCAAATGCAAAGGTATAGAAATTAAAACTTATGTAAATAAATATTTAGCAATTGGCTTCTCAGTGAAGAATTTGAAAATGTGACTTATTTTCTTGGCTTTGTTAACAGTGAATGTATTAGCTGTGCTCTAATAAAACTCACATTTTCCTTTCTCTGCTTACTAAATGAGCTATTCAAAAGGCAAAGATCAAGAGCTTTGCTTAGTAAACAAGAATCAACAAACTCACAGCAGGTGTTGCCAGGGTGATAGTCAAGTTTCACAGGGAAACAATTTAAACATAGAAAAGAAAACAAGACACGGAAATTATTAGTTTAAATTTATTATGTTGATGGATTTTTTCATGAAATCCATGGTCTTTTGAGGGTAATTATTATAATTTTTATTTGATATACATAAATCTATTTTTTTAACTTAAGGCTAATATTATTTTACCGAGTACTGTGAAATCCACATAAAGGATAGATACATTGAAGTCAAGGCCTTCTTATAATAAAGTCTTAAGAGAAGCTATTAAAGTTGATTATCAAACTGATCAAAACCTCCACGAGCAATGAAAGAAAATCACAATGGGAGGCACACCAGTGTAGAAGAATAAGTTTTTATTCAGAAACCATATATTGACCACTTTCTCATGCTACAACAGAGTGCTCTCAAAGCACAGGTCCAATGTAGATAGTAGCAGCATTATGTGGAAGCATACAAAACATGATAAATGATAGCCCACAGGAGTGCAACTCTAGATCTACTGAATCAGAAACTCTAAGGCTACGACCAGCAATCTGCACTTGTTAAAATCACGTGCAGAGGTTTCCAAAATGCATAAAATTATTAGCACCTATCTCTTGGAGTGAAGCATTATGATGCAGGGCAAGGTGGCACCACGACCTGCCATCTTAGCCCTGGAGGTGTTGCTGCGGCTGCAGGGGATGGAGGAACCAGCTTGCTGGAAGGGCCTACATCTGTGGGGAGACACTGGCCCTTGCTGTCTCCTCCCTGTGCACGCCTGACTGGTCAATTTCATGTCAGTTTCCAAGGTCTGAGAGTTCATTGGACAATGGCTGTAACTGACTAGGACCTATGCCCTAAAAGTCAACATTGAGTTCCAGCAAACAACCCCCCTGCCACTATATAACCCACTGAGCAGAGATCCCAAAGGCAGACCTTGAAGAGGGAATAGAAGAGCTTTTCCCCCTCGTGGGTTCTCTATGCCAGGAGGTTTGATTTTTTGTAGTTGTAATTTTTGTTTCTTTGAATAAATCCTGACTTACCACTGATTCTGTGGGCCAAGGGTCTTCAAACTTTTTAAACAGGGGGTCAGTTCACTATCCCTCAGACCATTGGAAGGCTAGAATGCAGTCCCCGGCAGGGTAAGCAGCTGCAGCAAAAACACCCAGCAACACCCAGTGGGCTGGATAAATATTCTTGGTGGGCTAGTGTGGCCCATGGGCCATAGTTTGAGGACACCTGCTGTGGTCCATCCATTTGAATCACAGAGACCAAGAACCTGAAATTCTGGTATCAATTATACTAATTTCTGAGTATTTCAAGATAGAAAGGGAGGAAAGAAGGGAACAAGGAGGTGAAAAAGGGAGAGAGAAAGAAAGAATGAAACACCATGGGCTCATAAAGTATAAATTTACTTTTTTTTTCTTTCAGTTTATGAAAGAGGACAATTATTATGAAATAAATGTATAGGATTCAAGAAAGACATGTACTGAGGTCTCTGATAACACTATAGGATGGTTAGTAAATGAGAGTTAGTGATACAGGACCCGTGGCACCAGGACCTTCCACCTTAGCCCTGGCAGTGTTGGTGCTGTGGCAGCCAGTAGAGGAATCAGAGGGCTGGAGGCTAGGCAGGGAGGCCTAGGAGGCTCCAATAGCTGGAGGGGCCAGACAACTGCTGGAAGACCCCGGAGACAAGGTGTCTCTGTCCCAGGGTCACTTCTGGCTAAAGAGGAAACACCACCTTTTCTAGGGCTGGTCAATTTCATATACGTTTCTAAAGCCTGAGCAGCTCCCCCCTGCTGCTAAATGGAAGGCTGAATACCACTTTAGAGGACCCAGGCACTAAAGGTAACAACTGAGTTCTGGCCCCCACTGCTAAATGTAAGGCTGGATATAACTTTAGAAGACCCATGCCTAAATGTAACCATTGACGTCCAGCAAAATAACCCCCTGTGACTAGATATGCCCCTGAGCAGAGAGCCTGGAGATAGAGTAAGAGAGCTTGTTCCCCTACCTGGGTCCTTTCTGCTTGGAATTTGGCATTTTTTGTATTCTTTGTTTCTGTAAATAAATCCTGTCTACCACTGATCTGTGGTCTGTGGATTCATTCTTTGAATCACAGAGACCAAGAACTCGAAAACTCCAGTATCATATTTGGCCACCATGAAGGGATTGAAGGGGAAATTCTTGTATCATTAGCAGAGAAAGCTATACTTTAATGAGAGGCTGTAAAGTTAATTGCTAAATAGATTTCAAATACAGGTTTGTCTCTGACTTTACACATTTCAGATCTTTCCTTCTCTGCCTCAGTTTAAGTTATTTTTCCATATTTGGTTTAGTAAATAAATTATGATTCCTTATTATTTGTACTGAAAACAGTGTTTATCATCATTATTATTGTAATAAATATAATCAAAGGCAATTGAGTGGGTATAATATGTTTCAAAGAATTTCTCTCTGCTTCAATTTAGCTTTAAAAGATCTGCATATTAAAAAGATTAGTTATAGTTTTGCTTTGTCATTTAAGGAAATTGAAGCATGAAAAAAATATTGTCTCGCTACCTCTGGGTGCTGGGGTTACTGAAAGGTAGAACTGAGACTTAATACACATTCTCTCACCATGATCTCTAGGGTCTTCCTCATAGACATTCTTGTTTCCTGCACACTGAAAATAAACCCAAATTTTGTCCACCAATGAGGAGTTAAGGTTCCATTTGTCTCATAAAAAATGCAACAAAACTACAATGAAACACTGCATGTAAAAACATTTTCAATATTAAGATAAAATAGAAAGAACAATTTGTTATTAAATAGTACAGAATAACTCATATAGCCCAATATTTTTCTTTATGAAACAGGTAAATCAACATAAAGCATATGGGCTTTGTAGTTGAATTGTTAAACATCTATATTTTAGAAAGATTGTGTCTCTTATAATGCTTAAAGCATGCAAACACATAGTTAAATTCTGAGTTTAATTATTATCAAATATTTAATTTCCTAAATTTAAAATAAAACTCAGCCAAATTAAAAGAAAACTAACAATATTTATAAAAGCTTAATATATTACCTCAATTGTCCAATATCAGGAATTTTAACAATTTTCATTTAAAGTACATAGAAAGTTTATATATATATATATATATTTAAAGACTTATTAGGTAATTCATGTGCTACAAATATTTCTATTTACATTGATGTGTTTTGAAATACTTATTAGTGAATTGCTTGTCCTCAGTATATGTTGACATTAACTGCTTATTATTTTAGAATAGTGAAATTAAATGGAGAGAATTTGAGGCTCTGAATGGGTCATTTATATTGAAGTAATTAGAGGGGAGTACTATTTTTAATTTTAAAAATGTGCAAAGTTAAAATTTGTTTCACTATCAAATTAAACATAAAGAATTGAAGCAAATTTTGAAAACTGAATGGTTTTCTCTAATTTCATGAATGTCAACAGGATAATGTTTATTTAGCATCTATTTGTTTCACTATATCCAATGTAGATATTGTATAGAGTGTATGAATATAAAATTAAATACATGCAATCTTTTTAAAGAATCAGTTTAGGACTGTACATTATTTTAAAAGCTACTTAGTCAAAGAAGATATTAAAACAATTTTTGCCCGCTCAGAGCAAAAAGCAAGACCCATCTCTACCAAAAATAAAAAAAACTGAGGCAAGACGATCACTTGAGCCCAAGCGTCGGAGGTTGTTGTGAGCTATGATGCCATGGCACTCTATCCAAGGTGACAGCATGAGCCCCTGTCTCAAAAAAAAAAAAAAAAATTGCAAAGGTTAATACATTTACTTTGCATTACTAAATATCTCTTCTTTTCTACAATTTAAAGTAACTGATATATTTCTCTAGATTTAAGAAAATTTTAATAATGACATTTTCATAGTTGGGATAAAATTAGAAGTTGAATGTCAGTAAGGGTTTTTAAAGCAAAATAAGTGAGCATACCACAATAAGTATGTGTTTGTGTTGTATGTGCTGGTGGGGGGGAGTTACCCCTCTTATTCTAGTTCAAATTAATAACATCTTGAGAATTACCTGTAAGGTTCTGGACCCTTGCAAAATAAATTTATCCATTGATTTTGTAGTACTGATGCCTAAAGACGGTTCATGACTGGTAATGATGGGTAAAGATTATTAGTATTTACCATGAACTTTACCATCTTGATAATTTTGTAGTTCTTTAAAAATTCAAATTTATGTTGCTTTTTGTACTGCTGCTGGAAGAATCAGTCCATTTAAAACTTCTTTTCTTGACCTATTTTTTTGAGCCTTTTTCTTCAAAAGTTCTATTTCCATCCATTAGCTTTTTACTATTATTCATTATAAGGTAAAAGGCAAAACAAAACAAACAGAAAACCTTTAGTCTCATCAATAAGATTAATTGTATTACTTCTTTAGTTTAGTGGGTTGAATGATTTTCCCTCAAATGATATGTCAGCTTGGAAACTTAGACTATAACCTTGTGTGCCGTAAGGTCCTTTGTGGGAATAATTAAGGCAGTTAAGGTAAAGATCTTGGTAAGAGATGATTTTAAATTGGGGTGGGCTCTAAATGCAATGACAAGTATTCTTAAAGGAGACAGAAAAGAAGAAGACAGAAACACACAAGGGAGAAGGCCATGTAAAAATAGAGGGACACATTTGCATCTACAAACTAAGTAATGCCAAATACTGCCCGCAGGCACTCAACCTTAAGAAAGAAACTTCTGTGGCTGCCCGGCGCAGGGGGCTTCTC